>JAVJIF010032004.1:0-128082 GCA_038442645.1 Agave tequilana
AACCTGAATACATCGATATTATCACTTTTAATGCTTAATCTTATTACTCATCCTACTCATATGTCTAGGTATGTGCTATAGCGTCCTAACGCACATACATCCACATCTAAGTAGGTGAGGCTGTTATTGGAAACCAGCGGGGGTATCAACGAACAATGTTTACAGTGGGTCCCGTGCATACCCGGGACCACGGCCCAGGATGTTCCGTTGCTTGGTGACGGAACCCTACCGCAAGGCGATTCAGGAGGGTCTTATGGATGCCCTTATCAAGATGGTACCAGGAAGGAGGGAGCCAGCTCTCCCCTCGGTCCCCTGGAGGCCCACAGGTCAGACCGGAAGTTTTAGTTGCACAACATGCCTAATACCACTGTAAACACGAACATGTATTGATAGCAGTGAGTTTCCCCCGACCCGATGCAAGTTTGTTCCTTTATGATTTATTATGCATATCAGATTCCGGGAATGAGCAGGAATAAGTCAGGAATACATGTATCTCAGGAGTACAGTAAGTACTATAAAGAAATCAAGATGTCAGGTCATCATTCCCGTTGTCGTGATAATTATAAGAGTCAAGTGTATCATACGGGGTGTCAAGTGATAGCATGACAAGAGAGTGATATTCGTCAAGTGACAAGTCATGTAATAACAAGGGGCAATTATCAGGTAGTAGCTGAGCATAATCGAGTGGAGCTTAAGCAAGCTGGAGGCACAGATAGCTAACAGTGTTAACACTGGAGCGTCTGGCAAGATTACCGGGACAATCGGCGTAAAGTGCGAGAGTAATCGGCGCAGGTAAATCCGGCAGCATCTTGCTAGACGAATCTAGTGGTAAAGCATTGAGCGCTAAGTATGCTTACCAGATGGAGCTGAAAAACCTGACGGTCCCAATCACTTCTCTTTCGAGATAGTGAGAGACCGGAGGCTGAATAGTCTGGAGGCAGTGCTGAGAAAACCTGACGGTCCCAATCACTTCTCTTTCGAGATAGTGAGAGACCGGAGGCTGAATGGTCCACACGAGTTGTTCTATCTTATTACAAGCATTACAGTATATCAGTCCGGTTCAAATGAAGACATGCCCACAGATTACAACACACACACCCGTACAACCACATCGCACTGATATCAAAGACAACATAATAATGATTTTAATACAAGTCTATTTTCTGGCGAGGAAAATCACTCGCCTAAAACGCCACTTTTGAAGCTTTGCGCGTCCGATTCCCCGGGAGAGGAAAAATACCAAGCGAGCAAAGGAAAGGGGGCTTGGCCTTTGGGTGGCCGCCGGCCCTAGGGTGGTGCGCCACCCCTTGATGGTGGCCTAGGGAGTGGCCGCCCCAAGGAGAGGGAGGAGGAGAGGAAAGGGAAGATGATTTTGTTGGTGGTGGTGGTATTTGGTAAAGAAGATGGATTTTGGTGGAGTAATAAAAGAAAGTAAAGGAAGTAGTGGAGATGAAGGCGGTGTTGTGATGGTGAACTTGATGGTGGAAGTGAAGATGGTGGTGAAATTGGTAGAGATGATGGTGATGAAAAAGGTTATAAAAATATGGTGGTGGTGTCGTTAGTGTTGTCGTTGTATCGTCACCCGAATGATTACCGGAATAATCGTAAACGATTACCGGAATAATCACCGGAGATGTTACCGACGAAGAAGAGCTCGGCCAATCCAAAGGAGGTGGCCGGCCCTTGAGAAGAAGATGGGGTGGTGGTTTTGTGGAGAGGTTTTGTTGTAGTGGTAGTTTTTGGAAAAGGTAAAGGAGAAGGTGGAGACTTTGGTGGAGTTATTGAAGTTGTGGTGGTTTGAATGGAGATGGAGGAGGAAGAAGATGAAGGTAGAGAGTTAGAGAAGTTGTAGTAGTTGTGGTTGTGGTGGAGATGAAGGAGGAGTCGGTGGTGGTTAACGTGTTGGTGAAGAAAAAAATGAAGTGAAATGAAGAAGGAAAGGTTTATATAGGAATTGGATTTGTGAAGGTGATGTAAATAAATATTTAGAGAGGGGGTTTTTGTAAAATGGAGAGGGTGAGGTGTCCCTCTCTTTGGCCGGCCATGGTGATGGGAGAGAGTTGGATATTTTGGAGAAGATATTTTGGAGGAAAGGAGATATTTGGTGGAAAGTTGTAGAAGATAATGGAAGAATGGAGAAGTTTGGAGAATTTGGTGGAAGGAAAAGGAAAAAGAAAAAAAAAAGAAAATGAAAAAAGGAAGATATTTTCTCGGAAGAAAATGGAAAAATAATTAGAGTGGCGGATTCCCGGGATTCGGTTGCGGATGCGGAAAACTTTCGGAAAAATACCGAAATCGTTCGAAAATCAAGTATCTCGGAACGACCCGCAAAAATCTCAAAAATCGAGAATATTATTTTAAGAATCATGGTGAAATTTGTTTCAATAAATTCTTTATATTTTTTAAATTAAAAATCCTGGAATCGGCCGTCAATATCGGTCGACGCTAAATCTGGCAGAAATCTGTTAAATTTTGAAAATTCCCAAAAAAAATGAATTAAGATAGTAAATATTTTTCTAAGTAGATATGTGAAAGCGATTTCTCAAAATTTGACCCCAGTTGTAAATTAAAAATCCAGGAATAAATCAGCGGTACCGATTAATCCCGATTTTAGGGTGTTTATAAAAATAATTCAAAAAAATCTGAAAAATCATGAAAAATCTAGAATATGGGAAATAGTGTTTAAAACTAAAATTGACCCAATCAGATTACCAGAGAGATCAAATCATGTAGTACTTTCATTGTAAGAGAAATAAATAAGAGAAAAAAAATAACAAAGTGTTTAACAAATCAGGATACGCATCTGAGTACGTATTCTGAGGATGGGGTGTTACAATCCATCCACCTAGCAAAAAATTCGTCCTCGAAATTTCAGGAAGGGGAATATGACGGTAGAGAAGAATATGAAGAAAGAATTTTACCAACTAAGATGTAAATAGTTGAGGGTAACGCTCACGAATAACATCCTCTCGTTCCCACGTGGCCTCCCTGGAACATGCCTATTCCAAGAAACCAATACTAACGGTATTGCCTTATTCTTCAGAGTTTTGATACTTTTGTCCAGAATGGCATCGGTTGTTCCTTATAAGATAGATCTGGTTGAAGTTCCAGTTCAGAGTGATTTAGAATATGACTCTCATCCTTGACATACTTCCGTAACTGTGATATGTGAAAGACATTATGAATTCCTTCTAATGACGGTGGTAATGCCAAGCGGTAAGCTACATCTCCCACTCGATCCAAAATCTCGAATGGGCCGATATATCTCGGACTATGTTTCCCGCGAGTACCGAATCGGATTACCCCTTTTGTTGGTGATATCCTTAAAAATACATGATCACCTACTCTGAATTCCAATGGTCGTCTGTTAGTGTCAGCCCAACTTTTCTGTCTGCTCTGTGCTGCCCGGAGGTGATCCCTAATAATTCTGACCTGTCTGTGGTCTGAATTAGTATATCTGGCCCCAAAAGTCTTCTCTCACCGACTTCGTCCCAACATAACGGTGACCTACATTTACTACCATACAAGGCTTCATACGGAGCCATCTTGATACTGGCCTGATAGCTGTTATTATAAGAGAATTCTGCCAAATGAAGATAGTCTTCCCATGACCCTTTGAAATCAATCATGCAGGCTCGCAGCATGTCTTCAAGAATTTGGATAGTTCGTTCAGATTGTCCGTCTATCTGAGGGTGATATGAGTACTGAATTTCAGACGAGTTCCTAGGCTTTCTTGGAGACTTTCCCAGAAATGTGATCGGAATCTTGTATCTCTATCCGATACAATGCTAACCGGAACTCCATGCAGACAAAAACTATTCCTTCATATATTTTGTCTGCTAGAACTTCTGTTGTTTGACCTACTCTGAATGGTATGAAGTGAGCTGATTTTGTGAGGCGATCGATAATTACCCATACTGCATTATTACCCTTAGGACTGCGGGGTAGAGCCATGACAAAATCCATGGTGATATGTTCCCACTTCCATTCGGGTATTGGTAAGGGTTGTAGAAGTCCAGCTGTTCTCTGGTATTCTATTTTATCTGCTGGCAAACCAAGCATTTGGCCACATACTGGGCTATTTCCCTCTTCATAGCATTCCACCAAAATTGCTGCTTTATGTCTTGATACATTTTAGTTCCCCCTGGGTGTATGGAATAAGCCGAACTGTGTGCCTCTGCTAGAATTTTTTGTCGAACTTCTCCTTGGGGAACACAAATTCTGTTACCAAAATAAAGTGCATCATCCGAATGAATACGGATCAGTTCTTATTCACGCCTCTACTTGAGCTCTGAATTTCTGTAATCTGGGGTCTTCCTTTGAGCTTCTTTAATCTCATTCATCAGGGTTGATTGAATTTGAAAAGCCATTAACTGTCCTGACTTATCAGTTCCTCGTACTAGCATTAAGTCCAATTTGTGATGTCCTGAATCAACTCCTTCTATTGAGTGAGTTGTACTAGCATTTATTTTCTGGCTTCCTGCTCAATGCATCTGGTACTGTATTGACCTTGCCAGGATGATATTGTAAGTCTATTTCATAGTCCGCCATCAATTCAAGCCACCGTCTCTGTCTCATGTTTAATTCTTTCTGCGTGAAAATATACTTAAGACTCTTGTGATCAGTGTAGATTAACACCTTGTCTCCCAGAAGATAATGCCTCCAGATCTTCAATGCGAATATTACTGCTGCCAGCTCTAAGTCATGAGTTGGGTAATTTCTCTCATGTGGTTTCAATTGCCTGGATGCATAAGCTATGACATGATCATGTTGCATTAATACACACCCCAGGCCTTTTCCGGATGCATCACTGTATATAATAATCCCTCCCCTTCCTGAGGGAGTCCTCAAGACTGGACCTGTAACGAGTCTTTTCTTTAATTGTTCAAATGCTGCAGTACATTCCTCTGTCCATATATACTTTCTCCTTTTCGGGTGAGCTTTGTTAACGGGGCTGCGATCTTAGAGAAATCTCGGACAAAACGCCGGTAATATCCAGCTAATCCAATAAAACTCTTAATTTCTGTTACTGTCTTTGGAATATCTTCTTTCTTTACTTTTAGCTGATGATAACCCGATTGTAAATCTAATTTAGAAAGACTCGGGCTCCATGAAGTTGATCAAAAAGATCATCAATTCTTGGTAAGGGATACTTATTCTTGATGGTAACTTTGTTCAATTCTCTATAGTCTATACATAACCGTTTACCACCATCCTTTTGTTGGCAATAGCACTGGAGCTCCCCATGGTGAAGTACTCGGCCTAATCAACCCCTTATCAGAGTATTCTTGTAGCTGTTTCTTTAGAATCTCTAACTCAGTGGGTGCCATTTTGTACGAAGCTTTGGATATTGGAACTGTGCCTGGAATAGTATCAATGGAGAACTCAACCATTCTGTCAGGTAGGAGTCCTGAGATTTCAGCAAACACTTCTGGGATTCATCCCAAACCGGTACTTCCTTCTTCCGAATCTCGGTAGTAGTCATCTGAGTTTTTCTCTTGACAGACTTAAGTTCCCCGTCAAATTGAAATTCAGGCTGAAGTGGAATTCTAAAATTAATTTTCTTATTTCGACAATCAATAACCGCATAGTATTTGCTGAGCCAGGTCATGCCTAAGATTACGTCGTACCCTTTGGTATCTAGTACGAGCATATCTATGGCCAATGTTTTGTTACATATTTCTACAGGGCAATTGATACAAATTTTAGAGGAGATGACTACTCCATTCCCTGTGCTAATCTCCCTTGGTGGTCTAAAGACTTAACAGGTATACAATGCAAGGCAATGAAATGATCTGATATGTAACAATGAGAAGCACCCGAATCAAAGAGGGCTAGAACAGGTTTTGAGTGTACCCTGATCTTACCTGTTACCACCTCTTCAGAAGTCTCAGCCTCTTCCGCTGTCAAGTTGTAGGCTTGTCCCCTTCCGCGACCTGCTGCAGTCCTAACTCCCCTTTGGACTGGGCGGATAACTTGCTGTTGGGGAGGGAGAGGGGCCCTTCTAGCCATTGGTCCCTGGTTCCTCTGTCCATTTGGTATTGGTGGTGCTGGCAAGGCTTGGTTCACTATTCCTATCCTTTTATGGGGACAGCCTTCTATTGTATGGTCACAGGAACCACATACCAGGCATAATCCATTTGCCCTACGGCAATTTTGTTGAGAGTAACCTGGTTTCTGGCAATAATTACAAAAAGGAAATGATTGGGTTATCTGGAAGGGGGCTGGTCGAAATGGTCGTCTCATTGTCGGAACTTTTGCAGCTCTGAATGGACCTCCTCTCCCCATTTGTGGAAGTGGCCTTTTCATGGCCTGGTTCTTTATCAGGTTAAGTTTCTTTTCTCCAGTCCTCGCTCCACCTCCCTAGCTATAGTGAGGACCTGGGCATATGTTTTCAGCTGTTGAGGAATCAAAAGGACTTGAATATCCATTTGTAAGCCCTGTTGGAATCTACTTGCCCGCTTCTCTTCATCGGTCACCATATATGAAGCAAAACGGCTAAGCCTTAAGAACTCAGCGGCATACTCATCCACAGACCGGTTCCATTGCTGAAGTCGGATGAACTGTTCTTCCATCTCTTTTTGAGCTGTGACAGGGAAGAATCTATTATAAAAGCTCTTAGAAAACTGGTCCCAAGTGATGGGTTTCTCCAGTCTTGCTTCTTCAGCTAGCCACCAGGTCCTGGCTACATCTTTTAGTTGAATCTTGACAACCTCTACCTGATTTTCTTTTGGGACCCGGGCTGCATTCAAGAGATCTGTGGTGTCGATCAGCCATTGTTCGGCATATAGTGGTCTCCTCCTCCTGTGAATATTGCCGGCTGCAACCTCCTGAAGTCTGATACGTTTCCCGGCCTTTGATCCTTAGGAGTTGTTAACTCTTGCCGAAGGAGTTCTGTCTGCTTTTGTTGATTCTCTATCATATTCTGGATAACCCTCAGAATATCAGCATTCTCTCCCGTGGGTCCATTTGGTAATTGTCCGGAGCTGTTACGACCCGTCCTTCTATCCATATTATGTTGGTAAAAGATGACTGGAAACTGGAAAGATAGAAGGATTTTAGGACATAGGGGAAGGAGTCAAGAAGGAATAGATAACTTTGTACATTGTAGTTGTATTGTATAACCGAGACTCATGCATAGCAATTGCAAATTAAATTCCATTAATTTGCTACTTGATTGTACTGTAGGTGTGAGAGCCTAGGCTCTGATACCAACCTGTAACGCCCCGATCCCGAGGGTACGGAGACATTACTGCGACGTATATACGCAGGTCATAAGTACCCTTACGTATATACGCTAAGCATCAGTACAGGCAAGAATCACAGTACCACAATACGTAGTATTTATACACATGCCAACATAAGGAGTACAATTTACAAAGTTATCACAGAGTGTGATATACTATTACATGTATCGTATATCACAGCCAGGTACAAAAGTAAAATTTACAATATGAATACAAGATGCTCACGAGCTGAAGGAAAATCCCGCAAGCTGGAAGGAAGAGTCGGGTACGAAAGGGACCAAGATTAGTCAGCCTGCTCTGAGAGGAAAACTTGATCTTCGGTGGAGGGCTCCACTTCAATCCAAGCTTCAGAACCTGAACATACAAATTCAAGGGAGTCAGAACCTCCCAACAAATGTTCAGGTTACAGCCAAGTGGCATAAGAGATAAGTGTATGAGAGTTATAACTAGCGTGTAAAGGAGGTACAACGTATTATAAATGGAAAAACCTGAATACATCGATATTATCACTTTTAATGCTTAATCTTATTACTCATCCTACTCATATGTCTAGGTATGTGCTATAGCATCCTAACGCACATACATCCACATCTGAGTAGGTTGAGGCTGTTATGGGAAACCAGCGGGGGTATCAACGAACAATGTTTACAGTGGGTCCCGTGCATACCCGGACCACGGCCCAGGATGTTCTTTGCTTGGTGACGGAACCTACCGCAAGGCGATTCAGGAGGGTCTTATGGATGCCCTTATCAAGATGGTATCAGGAAGGAGGGAGCCAGCTCTCCCCTCGGTCCCCTGGAGGCCCACAGGTCAGACCGGAAGTTTTAGTTGCACAACATGCCTAATACCACTGTAAACACGAACATGTATTGATAGCCGCGAGTTTCCCCCGACCTGATGCAAGTTGTTCCTTTTTATGATTTATTATGCATTTATCAGATTCCGGGAATGAGCAGGAATAAGTCAGGAATACATGTATCTCAGGAGTACAGTAAGTACTATAAAGAAATCAAGATGTCAGGTCATCATTCCGTTGTCGTGATAATTATAAGAGTCAAGTGTATCATGCCGGGTGTCAAGTGATAGCATGACAAGAGGGTGATATTCGTCAAGTGACAAGTCATGTAATAACAAGGGGCAATTATCAGGTAGTAGCTGAGCATAATCGAGTGGAGCTTAAGCAAGCTGGAGGCACAGATAGCTAACAGTGTTTAACACTAGAGCGTCTGGCAAGATTACCGGGACAACTCGGCGTAAAGTGCGAGTAGTAAATCCGGCAGCATCTTGCCTAGACGAATCTAGTGGTAAAGCATTGAGCGCTAAGTATGCTTACCAGATGGAGCTGAAAAACCTGACGGTCCCAATCACTTCTCTTTCGAGATAGTGAGAGACCGGAGGCTGAATGGTCTGGAGGCGGTGCTGAGAAACCTGACGGTCCCAATCACTTCTTTTTGAGATAGTGAGAGACCGGAGGCTGAATGGTCCACACGAGTTGTTCTATCTTATTACAAGCAGTACAGTATATCAGTCCGGATCAAATGAAGACATGCCCACAGATTTCAACACACACACCCATACAACCACATCGCACTGATATCAAAGACAACATAATAATGATTTTAATACAAGTCTATTTTCTGGCGAGGAAAATCACTCGCCTAAAATGCCACTTTTGAAGCTTTGCGCGTCCGATTCCCCGGGAGAGGAAAAATACCAAGCGAACAAAGGAAAGGGGGCTTGGCCTTTGGGTGGCCGCCGGCCCTAGGGTGGTGCGCCACCCCTTGATGGTGGCCTAGGGAGTGGCCGGCCCCAAGGAGAGGGAGGAGGAGAGGAAAGGGAAGATGATTTTGTTGGTGGTGGTGGTATTTGGTAAAGAAGATGGATTTTGGTGGAGTAATAAAAGAAAGTAAAGGAAGTAGTGGAGATGAAGGCGGTGTTGTGATGGTGAACTTGATGGTGGAAGTGAAAAGATGGTGGTGAAATTGGTAGAGATGATGGTGATGAAAAAGGTAATAAAAATATGGTGGTGGTGTCGTTAGTGTTGTCGTTGTAATCGTCACCGGAATGATTACCGGAATAATCGTAAACGATTACGGAATAATCATCGGAGATATTACCGACGAAGAAGAGCTCGGCCCCAATCCAAAGGAGATGGCCGGCCCAAAGGAGATGGCCGGCCCTTGAGAAGAAGATGGGTGGTGGTTTTGTGGAGAGGTTTTGTTGTAGTGGTAGTTTTTGGAAAAGGTAAAGGAGAAGGTGGAGACTTTGGTGGAGTTATTGAAGTTGTGGTGGTTTGAATGGAGATGGAGGAGGAAGAAGATGAAGGTAGAGAGTTAGAGAAGTTGTAGTAGTTGTGGTTGTGGTGAGAGAAGAGGAGGAGTCGGTGGTGGTTAAGGTGTTGGTGAAGAAAAAAATGAAGTGAAATGAAGAAGGAAAGGTTTATATAGGAATTGGATTTGTGAAGGTGATGTAAATAAATATTTAGAGAGGGGGTTTTTGTAAAATGGAGAGGGTGAGGTGTCCCTCTCTTTGGCCGGCCATGGTGATGGGAGAGAGTTGGATATTTTGGAGAAGATATTTTTGGAGGAAAGGAGATATTTTTGGTGGAAAGTTGTAGAAGATAATGGAAGAATGGAGAAGTTTGGAGAATTTGGTGGAAGGAAAAGGAAAAAGAAAAAGAAAAAGAAAATGAAAAAAGGAAGATATTTTCTCGGAAGAAAATGGAAAAATAATTAGAGTGGCGGATTCCCGGGATTCGGTTGCGGATGCGGAAAACTTTCGGAAAAATACCGAAATCGTTCGAAAATCAAGTATCTCGGAACGACCCGCAAAAATTCTCAAAAATCGAGAATATTATTTTAAGAATCATGGTGTAATTCGTTTCAAGAAATTCTTATATTTTTTAAATTAAAAATCCTAGAATCGGCCGTCAATATCGGTCGACGCCAAATCTGGCAGAAATCTGTTAAATTTTGAAAATTCCCCAAAAATGAATTAAGATAGTAAATATTATTCTAAGTAGATATGTGAAAGCGGTTTC
Source organism: Agave tequilana (assembly GCA_038442645.1). Classification (NCBI taxonomy): domain Eukaryota; kingdom Viridiplantae; phylum Streptophyta; class Magnoliopsida; order Asparagales; family Asparagaceae; genus Agave; species Agave tequilana. The sequence continues at coordinate 10,288 of JAVJIF010032004.1, forward strand.
TCAAAATTTGACCCCAGTTCTAAATTAAAAATTCAGGAATAAATCAACGGTACCGATTAATCCCGATTTTAGGGTGTTTATAAAAATAATTCAAAAAAATCTGAAAAATCATGAAAAATTTAGAATATTGGGAAATAGTGTTTAAAACTAAAATTGACCCAATCGGATTACCAGAGAGATCAAATCATGTAGTACTTTCATTGTAAGAGAAATAAATAAGAGAAAAAAAATAACAAAGTGTTTAACAAATCAGGATACGCATCTGAGTACGTATTCTGAGGATGGGGTGTTACAGAAAGATTTGGTGGGGTTCATCTTCAACTGATGTTCCCGCATGATTTCAAAAACTGTCTTCAGATCGGCTATGTGGTCGTCCTTGGTGCGGCTTTTTACTGCAATGTCGTCAACGTAGCATTTCACTATTTTATGCATGTGTTCATAGAAAATTACATTCATACCTCTCTGATATGTTACCCCTGTGTTCTTTAGTCTGAAAGGCATGACAGTATAGCAATACACCCCCAGTGGTGTCCTGAAAGAAGTATGCTTTTCATCATCAGGGTACATTTTGATTTGATTGTACCTAAGAATCCATCCATGAAGGACATTCGTTCAATCCCGCATGATAGGTTGTAAAAAATGCATATTTATCACTACATTTACTATCATATTCCCTATTTATTTCTATAATTATGCACTATTACTAATATTTTAATTATTTAATGTGTGCAGGCCTTGAGTAAATAATTAAATAAAGAATAAAGCCTAAATGAAGCCCCAGAAGCCTAAAAAGCCCATGTGCAAGCCCATGTGCAAAAGTTGCAATTACTAAAAGAAGAGGAAAGGGATGGACCTCTACTAAACCTAATTGCTTACAGGACAAGGCTATAGATAAGGGGAGAAGAGTGCAAAGATAACAAAATCGTTTTAAAAGATTTAGATTTAGGGTAACTTGCTTCCCAAGTTATCCCGAATTTTCAAAATAAAGAGTCGGTATGCCAAATCTAGAAGGATATACCCAGCTGGACGGACCAGAGGAGGCCACGCGAGAAAACGCATGGCCAGATGCCACACAATGGCCGCGGAAACGCGGCCATAGCCGCGTTCCGCGGCAATACAGATGAGGTTGGCCACCTGTTTTCGTAGGGGTGTTGCACCAGGACTCTACGTCTTCCATCTCCTATAAATACCCCTGCAGATCTCAGAAGCTCAAGGGCAGGTGCAGAAATGAGCTTAGGGTTTTTCTTTAGATTTTCTCTCTAATTTGTAGTTTGTAACTTAGGTTTTTTTTAGTTTTCTTTATGTAACTGAGAGGAGAGACGAGTTTCATGGAGGAAGGAGATCAAGCTTGTACTGAGGTGACATCGGTGTAAGTAAGTCTTTTCTTCCATTGTTATAAGAATCAAATTGAAGTTTCTGTTTCTTCTTTACTCTTGTTTTCATTTATTTTCCTCTTTTGTGTTTGTGGATCCAAATGAAACCGATAGCCTCAAAGTTAGCTTCTCCTTGCAAGTGCCGTTGATGGCTTATGAAGATGAACATCTATTTCTATGGTAGTATAGCTCGCCCTTTTTATTTCATAGTGTAAATCGGGAATAGGGAAGATCTCATCTGCCATGCTTCGCTCGCCTTCAAGTAAATGTACATCGTTGATACGGGTAAAAGGTAAACAGGCGCAGAAGAGGTAAGTATGTTTTTTTTTTAGTTATTAGTTTTCTTTATTTTATTTCTTTAGCTTAGAATACCAACACTACAATATTCCCAATCTCTTCCACTCTTTTTCATTGTAAATATTATTGTAAATATTATTGTAAATATCATTGTAAATAAAAGAAAACTTACTAAAAAAGCTTCCATCGCTAGTCCCTCCCTGTGGATCATGACCCGCATAGCCACTTGCTATAGTGGTAGAATTGAGCACCCTACACTACTGTTTTAAAAATTCTAAAATTCTGTTTTTGTGCAGGTAAAATCTCAATCAACGCACGTATTGTCAATCATGACATCCGTGATTGGGAGAGGGAATTCGTCTTTAGAACAGGCTTCATTTAGATCGCGAAAATCGATGCAAATCTGGATCTTCCCGTTTTTCTTTGTAACGGGGACGATATTGGCTACCCAATCGGGGTGTTGCTCCTCCCTAATGAAGCCAGAGTCTATAAGGTTTTGACTTCCGACTGGATTGCTTCCATTATTTCTGGACGGAACCGTCGCTGCTGCTGTTTAACTGGCTTCACGTCTGAATTAATGTTAAGGCGATGCATAGCAACTCGAGGATCAAGCCCAGGCATGTCCTCGTAATTCCAAGCGAAAATATCGATAAACTCTCGCACAAGAGATATTAAATCTTCTTTTCAAAGGGAGATAGGCTTTCACTAATAAAGATGGGCTTAGGATTAGCCTCATCTCCCAAAATAATGTGGTTGACCTTATCTTTCGTGGGTGGTTCGCATTGTTCGAAGCGAATATCTCAGAGAGTGTTTAGGTGTTTGATCCAAGGATCTGTATCAGATTCATCTCCGTCTTCTAGGTGGCTTGTTGAAACCATATTTACTGAAAGTTCTTCGAAGAGGTTGCCGACACTAACGTTTGACTCCCACGATGATGTGTCGGATGAGTAATTATAGTATAATGACTCTTCAGACCGGAGGCTGACGGAATTGGAGTTAGCACATAGCCCAAACCCTGTGAGTTTGATGGTAATAGTCAGGGGTCTTCCCTTTTGGAACGAAAGATGGAAGTAGTGTTCTTCTTCCTTTACCGAAGTTCAAGCCAGGACCATTTGTTAGATCATACCCCATCCTCTCCATCATTCTAAGTACATTTGGCTCATAATGAGAGAACTGAGGAGATTCGTTCTCGCTTTCTGAGTCTTCGCGAGACATCAATTCAGACTTAATTCTTCCGAAAAGAATTGGTTTTTAGCCTTTGTGTCTTGCTGGGATCATGAATACTGATTCTTGCGCATCACCGACATCTTGGAACATTTTAAGGGATGACTTCATTGGTACATGCAATGATATTAGAGCATCTATTGCAGACCAGGGGTCATTATCTACCTCGGTACTAGTGTCTGATGGCACTTAATCAGAAGCAAACACAAAAAAAGAAGCTAAATCCAACTCTTCATTAATATACCACTCGCCTACATCATCGGCGGTGTTATTAACATCGAGCTTATTAATGCTCGTTACAAGTGGATTTAATTTTCACATGCACTCTTCTTCCGCCTCTGGCTTAGTGTCAACTTCATTACCAGAGTCTGGTTCCTCTGGCTGTGGGTTCTCGTTGTCCCATAGAGTCTTGGTACAGGAAGGAGTCTGTGAAATAATCTCTACCCCCTTGAACGGATGCCTTTCGGCAATCAACGTTCGGATTTTCCCAATTCCGTCGATATACTTCATAACATGATGTAAAGTGGAGGGGATGATGGAATTACGATGAATCCACGGTCGTCCGAGTAGCAGATTGTACGAAGTGTTGGCATCGATCACATAACACGTTACTTCAGATCTTAGGTCCCCGATCTGACATTTGAGCTTGATCTTTCTCATTGGGCGCGTGCAATTGGCATTGAAACCATAGATGGTAATTTGGGTGGTGCTCAATCAGTGGATGGGGATCCCTAAGTGATGCATGACCCGGCGAGGCATGATGCTCAATGCGGATCCTGGATCTACCTGAATGTGGCTCACTTTAGATGATCCGATGTGCCCTGTGAAGTACAAGGGCCGATCATATTTTCCTTAACCTGCATGTCATCTGGCGTGAAGGTGATGCAGAGATCATTTTGGGAGGCATGGAGGCAGTCCTCTACATCTTCCTCCTGTGGTTCAGCCGGGATCTGGGTCATGAAGATCTCAGCATCAGCTAGGGCTTCCCTCAGAGCTTCTCTTGTTGACTTTAATAGTCTCAGGAGCTCGTAGAGGGTAATCCTGGCTGGGATATTGGCCAGTGAGCCAAGACGTCAAAACGGTAAGGTGTTGGAGATCCTTCGGCGTTGTTCTTTGGGAGAGCTTTGAAAAATCGAAGCTCTTTCTGCTTCTCCACAGGTTGCTTTGCGGAGGATTTGGTTGACTCTGTAGTAGGTTCGGTAGGGCTTGCCACCATTTCGTCGTACTTCTTTAAATACAACTGACCCGAACGGGTTTTTGCTACGAGCGATTTATTGAGCTCTGCAGCAAGGAAGATTATTTCTCTTTCGAATCGACTAGTGAGGGAATATCGATTTCTGCTCCCGAGAAGATGCGCACACCACATTACAAGACGAAACTTTCGCCTTGCCTTTGGACTTTTTGTTGGTAATAGTAGTCCATTGTTGGCCATCCACAAGGTCGGGATGAACCAACAAAATTTCTTCCTAAGGTGTAGGGATAGGTACAAGACCTTTTCCTGCTGATGATGTGGATCTGTATTGATCATTCTTAGTTCCCCTTTCGGGATGGGAACCACTCCAGACGGTGCTGGAGGCTGTTTTCTAAACTGAAGAAATAATGTCATATTAGTCGTCACTTTCTTCTGCTCTGGACGGAGCTTTAGCACTTCTGCATCAATCAGAGCTTGAAGAACATCTTTGAAGATATAACAGCTCTTGGTGGAGTACCCTAACATCCTATGATACAAGCAGTAGTTAGGATTGTCAGACTTGCCGACTTCTTTACGATGTTTAGCTTCAGAAAGCTTCAATCTTTTGCTCTTGTTGAGTAAACTTGAACAACGAATCGACATGCTCGTCTTGAAAGAATACTGCTTGTTGGCACGTGGCTGACTTGAAGAACCAACTCCCCTGGCCGGCTGAGGTTTGAGGGGGATTTTGTCTCTGTCGCCAATGTATCTTTTCTTTTTAATTGAAAAGATATTTCTGGCGTGCGCCTTGTCGACTTTTCGGGTCTGGGTTTGTTTTCTTCCGCCCTAACCTTGCGATAATTTCTTCAGCCTGTTCACCTTGCTGGACCAACTGTTTTCAGGTGCGGCTTTTGGCAACTCCTATTTGGGCTAGGAGCGAAGTTTGTAGATTGTGGCGGCATGTTTCTACCAGGGTGGCCTGGGTCATTTCGCTAGGACATTAAAGTGCCATATTCTGAAATCTCTCCACAAATATTTTGACTGACTCTCCCTTTAGCTGCTTCGCGGCCAGGAGAGTAGGCATTGTAATCTCCGAGTCATCTTCAAAGAAGCGTGTCAGGAAGAGCTTCTCCAAATCACCCCAATTTTTAATGGAGCCTTCTGAGAGTTTCATGAACCATTCAAAGGCAAGCCCTTTAGAGTGCCGATGAATAAATGTGCCAAGATGACATTATTATCTACCACATTTCCTGTTTGAGACTGAAGTTGTAGATGTTTTGGTTCGGTGACCCTTTCCCGTAGAAAGCCTGTAAGGTCAGAGCTTTGAACTTAAGGGGGTACGGAACATGGTCCCATTCGGCCGGATATGATCGGACCACTCCTGCTTCTTGGAGGCCTTTCTAGTTAGTAAGGGCTTCCAGATGCTGCTCCAATTGACTCATTATCTTAGAATGAATATCCCCATTCTCTGGGTTGCCTTCCTCTGTAGACAAGAATTTAGACGACTCAGAATTAGATTGCTCCTTCTCCTTGATATGTATGAAAGATGAGCTTTCTCTTTCTTTCTGTTTACCTTTAGACTTCTTAGAAGAAGCTTTATCGGTTGACTTCCTTTTGTCTTCAAGCAATTTTACAAGCATCTGCCTGAGGGAATCGATAGATTCTTGTTGAGCACGAATCATATCAAATTGTTCCCTCTGGACCTGAGCTTGTTGTTCAAAGCGCCTGGTCGTCTCCTCAGGAGTGTTTGTTATATACACAAAGGTTTCCTTCTCTATAGAAGAGTTCGAGGCCTGCGATTCTGCAATGACGGAGTGTGATTCACTTACTTCAATGCTCCGAGTTAGGGCACCGTAGTTGACCGGGGCGACCGTACCAGTCCGAGTGCGAGTATGTCGGTACACTCCTTCTGGCTCCATGTTAGTCTCATCAGAGCTGACCGCCGGTTGTTTTTCCCTACTTCTGCTTGTCATGTTTGCAGTGACTTCAGGGTACTCCACGTCAGAGAAGGCTCTCCTTCTGTGAGAGCGATACCTCTTGGCTGATCGGGAGGTCGAGGTCAATTGTCTAAATACCGACTGTTTGCTTGCATGTGAGCTGCAGCGACATTCAGAGAATATTGTCGTGATGAGTCGTTCACAGCAGCAAGATGGAGTGATCTGATTAGCACTCCTTTTATTTGTTAAATAATCTCTTAGATCCGTGAGAGGGGGATCAAAGAGATTAGCCTCGGGTTATCGAGGGTTTTTCATCTTTTGAGAGTCATCCTTACGTCGAGAATCTGAGACACAGGGTTCAGAAACGCGGAGCTCACATTGTGTAGAACAGGCGCAGCTCTCGCGTTTTGACTTTGAAACGTGAGTCTGCTGAGTAGAGACGCGGACCTCACATTACTGATTGTCGCGTTTGGTTAGTGACGATTGAAACACGCGGACTTTCTCGATTCTGTGTCTGGTTGTAGAGATGTGGGTCTCGTGTCTCTGAGAAGAAGCATAGACCTCGCACTGCTGAACGTCGCATTTGGGAAGTGAAATCTCAGAAACGCAAGCTTATTGGACTTCGCGTTTTGGTCTTCATACGAAGACTTCGCGCAACTTAGAAGAGACATAAGCTTGAGCCTCGCGTTCTGTACCTGCTGGACAGATGGTTGTTCCAGTTTCTTGCGCCTGTGATTGATGAGCGTGTCGTCTCTGTCGACATTCAGCGTTCTGGTTACGCCGTACGGGTTGCTGGGAACCCCGGTGACCTAGAACTGAGGAAGAGGATGGGCATGAATAGGTTGAATATCAGCAACGCTAACCTCGCGAGTCTCGTGGGAGACGTTGATGTGGGTGTTACTTGTGATGTGGTTAGTCATGGCACTCTTCTTGTCAGTCACGTCTGAAGGGATCTCAGAACAGACTTAAGAGCGAGTCCCTGAGGAGACCTTGCGGTACTACCGCGCCCTAAGGCTCTTAGAGCCGGAAGAGAGGAACTATCCATACTTTGCCTGGTCGAACTCGACGATGAGTGATTCGACCATTTTTCCCATGTAGGTGATGTCATCTTGCGCCACGACTTGCTTATCGGTAGAGAAAGTAGTCCCCAGCGGAGTCGCCATCTCTTATTTGCTGGGAAAATTGAGGGTGTGTGTAAATTCTTTATTTGATTGTAAAAAAAATTACTACAGATTAATAATCCGGTTACAAGAGAGGGGAGATATTCAAGCTCAAATCTCCCCTTTGTTTAATGCCGGGTTCTTGATGTGGCGATGGAAAGTGAATCTAGTTTTCCGTTGACCGGGTGAACGTCAGGACCACTTGAGAATCCTCTCTTTGGATGGTGGATGAAGTAACACAGCTTCTGTCCAACAAGAATCTCAAAGAGACTGTAGGCAAAAACAAACTTATACGCAGCAAGTTGTTAGAAGAGTTGAACTCTCTTTCTTTTAGCTAGGGATCTTGGCCTTTCTGCGGCTTACAACCGAAGTTCTTCTGACCAAAGATTTTCCGCCCCCAGATTTTTTTGAACCCTCTTCCATAGCAAACTGGGCTATTTATAGAGGTTTCAAGGGGTAAAAGTGTCCCCTAAAAATGCTCCATAATGGGGTTAATTCTCTCATTACGTTGGCAGTAATTGACCCAGAAATGAGGGCAGTTATAACCAAGACGTGGGCTTTGGGCCTCACGTTTTGCCATTCAGGTGATGCTTGAGAAATGCGAGCTTCAAATTTTGCGTCAAGCTTCACGTGAGATGCGGGCTTTAGACTCTGCGTCTTGGTACTGCAGTAATGCTGAGATGCGGCTTTCATACTCCGCGTCTTGGTCATTGCAGTGTTGTTTGAGACGCGGGTTTCAACCCTCGTGTCTTGGTGTTGCGCTGGTGACGATGATTAGCCTTGCGTCTGGAGTTTGGATTCTACTTTTTGATGACTTGTCTTCAGTGATTTTTAGACAGCCTACACAAACAAATAAAAAGAAAAAAATCTAACGTAAGTTAGGGCAAACCTTAGACCTAGACGACTCCTAACTGATTAGACTGTCCACGGGGGTTATATTGCTGAATCTGACCACAAGTTAATCAGCTAGATAGGGGCAAGATCGTTGGGAGGTATCCGTGCCTAAGCAACGGGTCTAATTATGCTAAACCACTAACCTTCGGGGTTTCGCCCCTCAATCCCCAACCTTAGACACGGATTTGACAAGAGTCAAATTCAAATCAACTTCCCTCTTAGGCCAGTCCCCTATATGAGTTCAAGATGTCCCTAGGGTCAACGTCTACTCAGTTTTAGTTAGGCTAGTTAGTGAGTGAGGAGATGATTTGTGGGCTAAGTGAGGGTAATGACTTCCCCCACCTTATTTTGTTTATAGGACAAGACCTTAAGATTGATTGTGCAAAGTGTGCAAGATATAGAAAAGTAATATTCAACAAGCAAATAATCACTCAAGAATGTTTCCTAAACTATATGCTATACATATGTACCTTTTGCTACAGTACTCTTCAACAGTAATATAAAATATAAATGAATTAGACAGGTGCCTAAATATAAAGTTTAAACCATTTTTAGCATTTAACAAATATCATTTTATTGTTGAGGTTAGAAAGTATGTACAGTGAGACAAACAAGAAAATGAATAGCTACAAAAATTTATCTTTGCAATTCAGCCAACCTGCAGAAATACAGGTTAGTAGTTCACTCAGATTGTCACTGGAATGTAGCAAATCTGAGGGCTTCTGGCTCTGCTTTCTTGAGCAGAGTTCAGGGCCACTTATATGTCCACTGCAGCAAAAATTTCCTTGTTATTAAACCTGTATACCAAGAACAAAGAAGAAAGTCAACCAAAAATGTAAATCAAAAGAGAATAGCTTACCGTCCCTCCCTGGCAATGGCGCCAAATTTGATTGAGTTTTTACCTGCACACAAAAATACAGAATTTCAGAACTTAAGAATAGAGAGTGCAAGGTGCTCAATACTACCGCTATAGCAAGTGGCTATGCGGGTCTGATCCACAAGGAGGGACTAGCGATGGAAGTTTTTAGTAAAATCTCTTTAGTTCACTTGAAATGGTTAAAGATCTTCTTTTAGTTCTTGAAAAGAAAAAAAATAAGTTACAGTTAAGTTAAGAAGAAAGTGGTAGATTGAGAAGGTAGAAAAAATAAAAAATTGATATATACAAAGAAATTGAAAAGCATGATAAAAGAGTTGGAAGATTGTAGTGTTGGTGATCTATACTAAAAGTTAAAAGAAAAGAAAGCTAAATCCTAAAAAAACTTACTTACCTCTTTGGACTTGCTTACCTTTGACCGTATCGTCGATGTACCTTTTCTTGAAGGCGATCGAAGTATGACAAATAGGATCTTCCCCGTTCCTGATTTACACTATGTAATGAAAGGGCAAGCTACACTAGCATCGGAATGGCTATCTATCTGTTGGCCCAAGGTCACAATCACCCGGTTTTAGAGTTTTGATGATTACAAAATATATATAGGCATTTGTACTAATCATATTTTAGTATTTAAGTTTGTTTCAGGGTTCTATGGATTCAAGATGTTTTCTTCCCTAAAGGAAGGTAGTTTTGACTCAAGTTGACTCAATTCGAGATCAAGGATTCAAGTTATTCAACAATGCATATGGAGTAGCCCAAAATTGAAGATCTTGTAGTCACCTAGAACTTTTGTAAGAATTAGTATGTTAAAAGAGTAAGGATATGATAGTTGTGCTTAAGAAAACACACACACACAAATACACTCTTCAAAATACAAGTTTTGGTTTTGTTGGTTTTGGTGCATGTTTGATTGATATACATGTCTCAAAAATTTCATATTTTTACATCTAATTTAAAACATATATTTCATCCCTTATATCATGCTACTTAAACTTCAAACCATTTAAAAATATTTCAAAAATTATTCAAAGTTCAAAATTCCTTTGTTTATAATCTGTTTCAGGCCTCACGGTCGACCGGGCGGTCGACCGGACCTATTTCAAGCCAAATCGGTCGACCGGGCCTTTTGGCTTTAGGCGTGCACGTCTGTGCACGTCTGCCAGTCGATCGGGCCAGTGGACCGACAGACCTTGCGGTCGACCGACGGTCGACCGACTGTAAGACCCTTAGTCTTGGGTTTTGTCGGTCGACCGGCCCGATTGACCGACAGTTCAAAATTTTGTTTTTATTTAGCCTGCGGCCAACCGGACCAGTCGACCAAAGCCAACGGCTCTTTTGCCATGTGGCTTGCCGTCGACCGGCCCGGTCGACCGACAGCCGTCAAAAGAGCCCAACAGCTCTTTCTTGAAATCTGTTTTGATTTTAATGCTTCCTACACCTATTTCTGAATTCCTAGTGGCTAAACTCTACCCTAATGACCTAGTATTCATTATGGATGATATGAATTCCCTCCCTATAAATAGAGGTCATTGGTTATTTGTTTGATTCAAGAAAAATTCCTATTGTTTCAAGTTTTTCAAAAAAGAAGAAAGTTTACTTGCATTTCTTTTCAAAGTTCTTTCATTTGCAAAAGTTTTCAGTTGGTTTACAAGTTCCTTTACTTCTTTACAATTGAAATTTTTCTCACTTCACTTCTTGAGCCAAAAATCATCTCCACTCTATAAGAAGTTATAAGAGAGAGTTTGTGGTCTTTTGATCACCAAGTGACTTGTAATTCCTTGTGTTGAGATCCCTCTTGTGTAGAGGTTGGATTTGGTGGAGTTGGGTACTCCGGTCTTGTGTAGACCAATTGTAATCCCCTTGGGTGTAAAGGTTCCGGTGTGAAAATTCTTTTTGTGGATTTAGTGGAAATCCTTCATAGTGGTGAAGGCGGGGACGTAGAGCAGTGGCTCGAACCTCGAAACAAATTACTTGTGTTTGCGATTGATTTCCTTATTCCTTGTCATTGCTTTATATTTCTATCTTGTGATACCACTTGCTTGCACTTCATTATTGCACTCATTTCATTTTCTTGCATTTTCGGTCTTTACTTATTTCAACAAGAAATCAATTACGCGCCTCAACTCATAATCTAGAAGAATCAAAGAGGAGAAGTTCTAGAGCCCTTCACGGGAAATTCGTCTTCAATTTCTTATTTTGAGTGACCGCTTGCATCATTTACACTTAGTTGTTTAAAAAGATCATTAGATTAGCATTAACACCTATTCACCCCCCCTCTAGGTGTTTTTCAATTGGTATAAGAGCTTTGGTCTCTAGGTTCTTGGCTTAACATCCTTAGAGAGATCATATATTGCTAATCACTCTATTCATATTTCATCATCATACATTTAGTAAAAATGACCTAAGGAATTAAGACCCCACCCAAGTTTGATGGCCTTAACTTTTCCATATGGAAAGTTAAGATGACCGTGTTTTTGCAATCCTTAGGGAGCCGGGTTGCAAAGGCGGTGACTAAACTATTTAGCGCACCCCTTGGTGATGAGGACACTTGGTCCGACATTGCCACGAAAGAGTTTGACGCTAATGCTAGGGCACACTATGCCTTGCTTCAAGCTCTTAATGACGATGATATTGCTAGAGTCATTCACTACAAATCCGCTTATGAGATTTGAACTCACTTACTAGTCACTCATGAGGGAACTTCATAAGTTAAGAGGGCCAAAATTAACCTTCTTCGTTCCCAATATGAAAACTTTTCCATGCAAGAGAATGAAACCATAGATGATATGGTTACAAAATTTATAAGGATTACTAATGGTCTTTCTTTTTTAGGTGACAGGATTGACAATGACCAAAAAGTGAGAAAGATCATCCGTGCACTCCCTCCATCTTGGGAAGTCAAAGCTACAACTTTGAAGGAGCTCAATGACAAGGAAGAAATGGAGCTCATCGGTCTTATTGGGAATCTCAAAGCTCATGAGATGGAAAGAAAAGCAAGAGAAGAGATGGCTCCTCCAAAGAAGAAAGCAATAGCTTTCAAAAGCTCTCCTCCTACTCCGATGAGAGATGATGATGAAGAGGATGATGAAGATCTTTCTCTTCTTGTGAAGAATGTTCGGAGAATGTACAACAAGGTCAAATTCTAAAATAGAAGGAGATGGCAAGGTAAAGAAGAGAAGAAAATCATTTTCTTCAATTGCCGAAAGCCAGGACACATTGTTGCGGAATGTCCGGAGAACGAAGGCAAACCCTCTACTTTCAAGAAGCCATACAAAACGAAGGCTTTAAAAGCTACTTGGGATTCGGAGAGTGAATCCGATGAGGAAGTCGACACCACCAACATGTGCTTCATGGCAAATGAAAGCACAAGCAAGGTAAACCCCGATATATCTATTGAAGATTGTGAATTATCTATAGATGAATTAGGAGAAGCTTTGAAGAACTATCACATAATTATGATTTTCTCAAAAAGAATTATTTAAAAATGAAAAAGGAAAATGAATCTCTTAATCACAAAATTTTCACTCTCACAAAGAAAAAGATTAATTATTTTCAACACTTGCTTCCACACAAATGGATTTTGATAACTATAAAATTTCTTAGAAAGGTAAATTTCCACTAGTTGATAAAGATGAGATTTCCATGCTAAAGAAGAAAATTGACTCATTAGGAGATGTTTTAAAGAAGTGTGAATTTGATAAAACTAAAATAGAGGCTATGTTTCCTAAGAAACATATTCCAAAGAAACAATCACATGTTTCACACACTCATGTTCATAAATCACAACCATTACATCATGCTAAACACCCTAAACATGTCCACACTTCACACACTCATCATGCATTCATGTATGGTAAAGTTTATGCATGCACATATTGTGGCCAAAAGGGTCATTTGGTTAAATTTTGCTATAATAGGATAAATGCATCACATAATCATGTTTGGATTCGGAATACTAACATTCAAGGACCCAAGAAAGTTTGGGTACCAAAGTCAACAATTTTGTTAAATGATGTAGGTACATTCTAAAGCCCAACAACGTAGGGAGCGGTGGTATCTTGATAGTGGTTGCTCAAGGCACATGACTTGGGATATCAACAACTTTGCAATCCTATCAAGATACCATAAAAGTGGTACCGTCATCTTCGGAGATGACGCCAAAAGAAAAATCATTGGTATTGGTAATGTTAAACTTGGTACATCTCCTTTAATAGAAAATGTTATTTTAGTTGATGGCCTCAAGCATTATCTCTTGAGTGTTAGTCAACTTTGTGATAAAGGTTCTAATGTTGTTTTTGATGACCTAACATGTAGTGTAATTGATAGACAATCCAATGCATGTATATTTTTCGGATTTCGTGAAAATAATGTATACATGATTGATATGTCTAAAATGCTATGCAATGCTACTTGTTTGAATGCCTTCGATGATGACTCTGGTTGTGGCATAGGAGATTAGGCCACATTTCTTTTGACCATCTATCTAGATTAAACAACAAAGAAATGGTGAAAGGTATTCCTTACTTGAAATTTGAAAAGGACCGCATTTGCGATGCGTGCCAACTTGGAAAACAAACCAAGTCCTCTTTCAAATCCATCAAGGATATCATGACATCACGACCTTTGGAGTTGATCCATATGGATTTGTTTAGTCCTATAAAAACCAAAATTCTAAATGAGAATCGTTTTTCTTTCGTTTTAGTTGATGATTTCTCTCGTTTTACTTGGGTTTTCTTTTTAGAACATAAAAATTAAGCCTTTTCACATTTTCAAGCTTTTAAGAAAAGAGTTGAAAAGAAAAAAGATTCTTCTATTTTAAGAATAAGAAGTGATAGAGGTGGTGAATTCAATAACCAACCCTTTATCACTTTTTGCAAAGAACATGGAATTAAGCATGAACTATCTTGTCCTAGAACTCCACAACAAAATGGAGTCAATAAGAGAAAAAATCGTACATTACAAGAGATGGCTAGGACAATGATAAATGAGTACGGTCTCCCTCAATATCTATGGGCGGAGGCCGTAAATACTTCTTACTACATATCAAATAGGATTTTCTTATGCAAAAACACTTCTAAAACATCTTTTGAGATTTATTTTCAAGAAAATCAAATGTTTCATACTTTAAAGTTTTTAGTTGTAAATGTTTTGTTTTAAATACTAAAAATAACTTAGGTAAATTTAATGCAAAATCATATGAAGTAATTTTTGTTGGTTACTCTAACACTAGTAAAACTTATAGAGTCTTCAATAAATCATCTTTGACTATTGAAGAATCTATACATGTAAAGTTTGAAGAATCTAATGTGTTTGTTGAGAATGTTGTAGAAATAGATTCTCTAAATGAAGACATGAAGAGAATTACCTTGAAGGATTCACCTACACTAGAAGACATGCCTAAAGTTGATAAGGAAAGTGAAGTTCAAAAGGTTGAAGTGGAACCATCACAACCACTTTCAAAGAATTAGAGATTCACACCACATCATCCCAAGGATCTTATTATACGTGAAGTATCAAAAGGAGTAACTACTCGTTCTAAACTTCATGATCTTTATGGGCACTATGCATTTATTTCTCATTTTGAACCAAAGAACATCCTCGAAGCCGAGGGCGACTCATATTGGTTGCTTGCCATGCAAGAGGAGCTCAATCAATTCGAGCGCAACTAAGTTTGGCATCTTGTTCCTAGGCCTCATGATAGACCAAAAATTGGTACTAAATGGATTTTAGGAACAAGTTGGATGAGTCGGGTAATGTTGTTAGAAATAAAGCTAGGTTAGTGGCCCAAGGTTACACTCAAGTGAAGGTATCGATTTTGAGGAAACTTTTGCACCCGTAGCACGGCTTGAAGCCATATGGATGACACTTGCATTTGCTTCATATAAAGATTTTAAACCTTTTCAAATGGATGTAAAAAGTGCTTTCTTAAATGGATTTATTGAAGAGGAAGTGTATGTTGAACAACCCCCCGGTTTGTTGATCCTACACATCCGGAATTTGTTTTCAAACTAGACAAAGCTCTTTATGGTTTAAAACAAGCCCCTAAGGCTTGGTATGAAAGACTTTTTTCATTTCTTATTTCAAATAGTTTTACTAAAGGAAAAATAGATACTACTTTGTTTACCAAACATGTTAAAAATGATATACTTATAGTTCAAATATATGTTGATGATATCATATTTGGTTCTACTAATGAAAATCTTTGCAAGGCTTTGAATCATGCATGAAGGAGGAATTTGAGATGTCTATGATAGGCAAGCTTAACTACTTCCTTGGTCTCCAAATCAAGCAAAGGAAGGACGGGATTTTCATCAATCAAGCCAAGTACAAGAAGGAACTTACCAAGAAATTTGGGCTTGGAGGGGCTAAGACAAGCAAAACTCCGATGGCTACCACCACAAAGCTTGACAAGGATGAACAAGGTATAAATGTAGACATTAAACTCTATCGTAGTATGATTGGTAGTTTGTTATATTTAACGGCTAGTAGGCCGGACATTATGTTTTGTGTATGTCTTTGTGCTTGATTTCAATCGTGTCCTAAAGAGTCCCATTTGATTGTGGTAAAACGCATTATTAGATACCTTAAGGGCACAATTGAAATGGGTTTGTGGTATTCGAAGACCGGATAATTTTTCATGACGAGTTTTTCGGATGCCGACTATGCGAGTTGTAGAGTGGATAGGAAGAGTACTAGTGGAACATGTCAATTTCTCGGTAATTGTCTTGTTTCATGGTCTTCCAAGAAATAAAATTTGGTAGCCCTCTCAACCGCCGAGGCGGAGTATGTTGCGGCGGGGGCTTGTTGTGCACAAGTCCTTTGGATGAAACATACTCTCCTTGACTATGATTTGCATTATGATTATATTAAAATATTTTGTGATAATATTAGTACTATTCATATGACTAAAAATGTAAATCAACATAGTAAGACTAAGCATATTGACATTCGATATTACTTTCTTAGAGATCATTATGAGAAAGGTGATATTGACATTGATTATGTTTCTACCGATTTTCAACTTGCCGATATTTTTACAAAACCACTTGACTATAATAGATTTTCTTTCATTTGTGGTGGATTGAATGTTTGTGCTATGAATTCATGAAAAAAATTTTCAAACAATGTTTATTTTTTTACTCTTTTTGATGCATGACAAAAAGGGGAAGAAAAAGTTAGTTTATGGTTAAAAAGTTAGTTTATTGTTTTGAGTATAGTTTATTGTTTTGAGTTATTATTTTGAGTTATTGTTTTTCTTGATGTTTTCTTTCTCATACAATTCATTCATGTATATAGCCATTCATATATATAGCATGATTTGAGGGGGAGCCTCCAAGCTTCTTTTTCCCATTTTTTTGTTAAAATAACTCATATGTTTTGTCATCATCAAAAAGGGGGAGATTGTTGGCCTAAGGTTACAATCACCCGGTTTGGAGTTTTGATGAATACAAAACATATATAGTAATTTGTACTAATCATATTTTAGTATTTAAGTTTGTTTCAGGGTTCTATGGATTCAAGATGTTTTCTTCCCTAAAGGAAGGTGGTTTTGACTCAAGTTGACTCAATTCGGGATCAAGGATTCAAGCTATTCAACAATGCATATAGAGTAGCCCAAAATTGAAGATCTTGTAGTCACCTAGAACCTTTGTAAGAATTAGTATGTTAAAAGAGTAAGGATATGATAGTTGTGCTCAAGAAAACACACACACACACAAATACACTCTTCAAAATATAAGTTTTTGGTTTTGTTGGTTTTGGTGCATGTTTGATTGACATACATGTCTCAAAATATTTCATATTTTTACATCTAGTTTAAAACATGTATTTCATCCCTTATAGCATGCTACTTAAACTTCAAACCATTTAAAAATATTTCAAAATTATTCGAAGTTCAAAATTCCTTTGTTTATAATCTGTTTCAGGCCTCAGGGTCGACCGGGCGGTCGACCGGACCTATTTCAGGCCAAATCTGTCGACCGTCCGGTCGACCGGGCCTTGTGGCTTTGGGCGTGCACGTCTGTGCACGTCTGCCGGTCGACCGGGCCAGTCGACCGACAGACCTTGCGGGCGACTGACCGGTCGACCGTCTGCAAGTCCCTTAGTCTCGGGTTTTGTCGGTCGACCGGCCCGGTCGACCGACAGTTCAAAATTTTATTTTTGTTTAGCCTGTGGTCAACCGGACCAGTCGAAGCCAATGGCTCTTTTGCCATGTGGCTTACCAGTCGACCGACAGCCGTCAAAAGAGCCCAACGGCTCTTTCTTGAAATCTGTTTTGATTTTAATGCTTCCTACACCTATTTCTGAATTCCTAGTGGCTAAACTCTACCCTAATGACCTAGTATTCATTATGGATGATAAGAATTCACTCCCTATAAATAGAGGTCATTGGTTATTTGTTTGATACAAGAAAAATTCCTATTGTTTCAAGTTTTTCAAAAGAGAAGAAAGTTTACTTGCATTTCTTTTCAAAGTTCTTTCATTTGCAAAAGTTTTCAGTTGGTTTACAAGTTCCTTTTACTTCTTTACAACTGAAATTTTTCTCACTTCACTTCTTGAGCAAAAAATCATCTCCACTCTATAAGAAGTTGTAAGAGAGTTTGTGGTCTTTTGATCACCAAGTGACTTGTATTTTCTTGTGTTGAGATCCCTCTTGTGTAGAGGTTGGATTTGGTGGAGTTGGGTACTCCGGTCTTGTGTAGACCAATTGTAATCCCCTTGGGTGTAAAGGTTCCGGTGTGAAAATTTCCTTTGTGAATTTAGTGGAAATCCTTCATAGTGGTGAAGGCGGGGACGTAGAGCAGTGGCTCGAACCTCGAAACAAATTACTTGTGTTTGCGATTGGTTTTCGTATTGCTTTTCATTACTTTACAATTCTATCTTGTGATACCACTTGCTTGCACTTCATTATTGCACTCATTTCATTTTCTTGCATTTCCGGTCTTTACTCATTTCAACAAGAAAGCAATTACGCGCCTCAACTCATAATCTAGAGGAATCAAAGAGGAGAAGTTCTAGAGCCCTTCACGGGAAATTCGGCTTCAATTTCTTATTTTGAGTGACCGCTTGCATCATTTACACTTAGTTGTTTAAAAAGATCATTAGATTAGCATTAACACCTATTCACCCCCCTCTAGGTGTTTTTCACTATCACCATAAGCCATCAACGACACTTGCAAGGGAAAGACAACTTTGAGACTATTAGAGTCATTTGGATTCACAAACACAGAAGAGGAAACAAACAAAAATAAGAGCAAAGAAGGAAAAAAACCTTGATTTGATTCAAATAATAATGAAAGAAAAGACTTACTTATACCGGTGTCACCTTCAGTGCAAGGTTGCTCTCATTCCTCCATGAAACTCTCCTCTCCTCTCAGTTACATAAATTAAACAAAAGTTTACATAAAAGAGAGTAAAAAATCTAAGTTACAAACTATAAAATAGCCTAACTTCTACTCTCTGCTTCGTCCTTCCCTCTGGTCTCTGAAAAACCCTGTATTTATAGGCAAAACCCAATGGGAAGGAGAGTACGAAGATAGGGGAGCAAACGCTCCCCCAACAAGACTAATCAAGCCGTGAAAATGTGACTTTGGCCGCGTTTTCGCGGCCATGGTGTGGCCAGGTGGCCACACCTGGTTGGAGGTACTCCCTCGCTTGGTGATTCACTTTTATCTCCTACTGGTTTTCCCGTTTTAGCTCCTGGATTTGACGAAACTGCCTTTGATCTTTGGCTTTAACCAATTGATTTGAGAAGATTTGTTTTAACCGGTTTTCAACTTCTCTGATTTGCCATGATCTACCATGATTTTCTGATTCCGAATTAATTCTGAATTAAATCAAAATTTTGATGAGCTCTTGGGCTCGTTTCTCTTTCCTATCCTTTAGCAATGGGCCTGCATATAAATTAGACTAATTAGGATTATAAGCAGAGTTTATTATATAACAAGTTTGAGAATGTGATAATAAATGTGCAATATATAGACCGATCACACTCCCATACTTATCTTTTACTCGTCCTCGAGCAAAACAATAAAACTAAACCAAAAATTATTAGACCACTTTTGCAAGTCATGCGATTGCACTGAGCATGTGCAACAAGCCGTTAACCCTCTAGGTTTTCCCTAGAATACGAGTTTTGTCTCGTGAGAGTTTTCTGTGGATTGCACCCTAAAAATCCATAAAGGAAGAAAAAAATGTTAGTATTTTGAAAATACACTTTGAAAGAGAAAAATATTTGAATATTATTATCAGAATTAAGTAATCTATAAGTTATATGAAAACTGAATTTTTCATTCCTAAACTTAGTCTCTATTCAAAAATTTGTTATCAATTAAAGTAATGAGTCAAATTGTACTTCTCATTTAGTCTATTACTTTACCCTAAGTCATATGCACCTTCGTGATTGTGAAATTTTGACTAAGGGTTCTTTAACTCTAACTCTTATGCCTTATTTTTTTATTTATTTTTTTATTTTTTGTGGTATTATTCCTTAGTTCTATTAGGCTTTCTAATTGGCCCATGTAACAAGCCTTTAATCGGTGTCTCCCAAACTAAACGGTCTTAGGGCATCAAGTGAGAAGACACCCTAAGTATTTAAGGACTCGAGCAAAAAAGATCACAAAACTAAAGATTTTATTATATGAACGACCTTTATGCATGAATACTTATGCTTTATGAGGCACAAATACTCAGCTTAATCAGAGGACTTTTATATATGTATATTTTTTTTCTTTTTTTAAATAAGGCATAAGACTCTTTGTTTTTGAACCCTAAGTGTGTAAGTGTATAAAGCATGCATATATTATCAAGATAAAGATCAAGACTAACTTACTTTCACAAATTTTCTTCCTAACTTTGAAATCAAACAAATAATCTTATTTTGACCAGGTATAAGAAATCATAATTATGATTCTCCTATTCCTTAAAATTGACTTAATTTCTTACAAAAAATATGTCAAAATATTGTTTCTATTTTCAAAATATTTTAAAAAGTAAAAAAAATTTCTTTTTTATAATAAAAGAGAAAAATCTAGGTTATGTTAAAACCAAAAAATTGATTGAAAATGAAAGAGCAATGAGAATTACTGTCTAGCTTTGGGCTAACGGGTCATGTCCACGAGTAGGAATGCAATAGAAGCTTTTTGATGAATTGTTAAATAACAAAGAATGGTGTGGGTGTTTTTCTTTTTTTTAAATAGAAAAAGAGAATAGAGAGAAGGGAAGTGATTTAAAGAAAAATTTAAAAGTTGCAAAAGGCTTTGGAGAAGATGATTTTTTAGGTAATGATTTTTGAGTAATTTGGCTGTGATTTAAATTATGAAGAAGATCCGGGCTCATTAATTTTCTACTCAACTACTTACTTATCTCAAGAACATTTTGGTGCATCACTTTTATCATAGGCAAAAACCTTTAGTTTCTTTTAATGTCCAAGTAAAACAAATAAGATGGTTTTGGTTTAAATCTTAAGGCCTTTCTTAACGCATATTAAAAAGAGAATGTTAAAGCATCAAGCATGAAGAAGAAAGTATGGAATAAAAATAATTTAAAGATACTTGTGCTTTGAAAGTCCAAGTTTAAAAGAAAAGCATCCTCATGAGCTTTCAAGAACAAAGTTTAACTCAGGCATTATTATGATTCAAGAGAGTTGCTTTCATAAAAATCAATCAAGAGAAAAGAGGTAGAAGAGATTAATTAGTGAGCCCAGAAGATGGTTTAGTTACTCATGATAAAAAGAAAACAAATAAGAGAATGAAAATAAAACATAGACATACCAAATTGAGTCAGTTGAATATGCAATTTGAATCTCCTTTAATTGTCACTTCAAGGATGAATTACACATTCAGTTCCACTCTTCTCTCTTTGCTAGTCTAAACTAAAAGTAAAGATGAGATACAGCTTCTCAGAACTATCTAATAATACTCCTAAATTCCTAACAATGAACAAGAATTCTAATTCAAGTCTTCGCTATTCTCTTCTCTGTAGAATACAGTATTTATAGGGAAAAATCAAACGGGGGAGGGCGTACGAAGATAAGGGGAGCAAACGCTCCCCTAACAACTCTAAACAAGCCGCGAAAACGCGACCAAAAGCCGGCTTTTGGTCGCCTTTTTGCGGCTTTGGCACACCCTCGCTTGGTGATTCCCCTATATCTCCTGCTCGTTTTCCCGTTTCAGCTCAAGGATTTGACGAAACTACTTTGATCTTTGGCTTTAACTGATTGATTTGGGAAGATTTGTTTTAACTGGTTTTCAACTTCTCTGATTTGTCATGATTTGTCCTGATTTTCTGATTTCGAATTAATTCTGAATTAAATCAGAATTTTGATGGGCTTTTAGGTCATTTCTCTTCCTTTCTTTTAGCAATGGACCTGCATATAAATTAGACAATAATTAGAATTAAAAGCAGAGTTTTATATATAATAAGTTTGAGAATGTGACAATGAATGTGCAATATATATGACCGATCACGCGTCCATACTTATCTTTTACTCGTCCTCGAGCAAAACAACAAAACTAATCCTAATTAATTATTAGACTACTTTTGCAGGTCACTCGATTGCACTGAGCATATACTACAAACCGTTAAACCTCTAGGTTATCCCTAGAAGACGAGTTTTGTCTCGTAAGGATTTTCAGTGGATTGCACCCACAAAATCTATAAAGAAAGAGAAAAAATGTTAGAATTTTCGAAAAGCATTTTGAAAAAGAGAGAAAATATTTGAGATATTGTTGTAAGAGTTCAAGTAATCCATAAGTTATAGGAAAATTGAACTTTTCATTCCTAAACTTAGTTTTATTCAAAAACATGTCATCAATCAAAGTAAGGAGTTAAATTATATTTCTTATCTAGTTTATTACTTTACCCTAAGTCATATGCACCTTCATGACCATGAAGTTTGACTAAGGGTTCTTTAAGATTAACTATTATGCCTTATTATATTTATTTATTTATCTTTTTTTTCTTTTTTTATAATAAAAGGGAAAACCTAGGTTATGTTAGAACCCTCCTCCACACCTATTTCATGCATTATCCTCAATGTATGAATTAATGCATAGACGCATGAAAAAGAAGAAAAGGAAGGAAAATATTACCTTTAGGTGGTGGTTCCGGTGGTGGTCTGATTGATCCACGAAATGCGGCCCAATCTAATTTGTGTGGGGTTTGGAGGACCCCCACCAGAAACCTCTCTAATATAACCCACTAAAATGATGTATATATGATTGGTAGTGAAAAGTGCATTTTTATCATTATATTTACCATCACATTTTCATATTTATTCATATAATTCTGCACATTTATTAATATTTTATGATTTATTGTGTGCAGGCCTCGAAATATTAAAATAAAGAAATAAAGCCTCAAAAGAAGCCCAAAAGCCCATATTCAAGCCCAAGTGCAAAAGTGCAAATATTAATTGTCAAAATTGCAAATACACAAGGGCCAAAGTTGCAAATATTAAAGAAGAGGGAAGGATAGACTTCTATTCAACCCTAAAAACTTGCAGGATGAGGATAAAAGCCAAAGAAGAGAAGGAAATTCGTGGATAAAAGATTTGGGATTTAGGTAACTTGCTTCCCAAGTTATATCTAAATCCCAAGATAAAGAGTCGAGATTCAACTTCCAGAAGGAAAATCCCAGATAGACGGACCAGAGGAGGTCACGCGCCAAAGCGCGTGGCCAGAGGCCACACAAGAGCCGCGGAAACGCGGTCCAAGCCGCGTTTCCGCGGCATTTCAATCATATCCTGGTACGGGATTTCGTGGAGGACTTCAAACGGGACTCTACCTTCTTCTGCACCTATAAATACCCCCTGCAGTGCAACCGAAAAGAGCGTACAGAATCCACAGAGCAAATTCTAGGGTTTCTTAGGCTAACTTGTAGTTTAGGTTAGATTTAATTTTCGTTTTTCTTTTGTAAATTTTGTAACTGAGAGTGGAGGAAGCTTTCATGGAGGAAGGAGTCCATGCTTGTACTGAGGTGACAGCGGTGTAAGCCTACTTTTCTTCCATTGTTAATGAAATCCACTTGAGGTTTGTTTTATTTTATGTTCTTTTATTCTTTTTAATCTTGTGTTTCTTTTGTTTTCTTCTATTTTCTCTCTAATGTCTTGTGAACCATGAGACCCAATTGCGTTGAGACTGCCTAGCCGAAGAAGAGCCCTTGATGGCCTATGGAGATGAACAAACCTTCGTAGTTTGTCTTTTATTTTCGTAGTGTAGATTAAGAAGGTGGACGATCCTATACGCCATACTTGTACACCTTCCAAGACAAGGTAAGTCATCGCACGGATCAAAGGTAAGCAGACTGAAGAGGTAGGTATGTATAGTTTTTAGTTTTCTTTCTTTTATTTCTTTAGTTTAGATCACCATCTCCATCTTTCCAAATTCTTTTCCTCACTT
This sequence comes from Agave tequilana, assembly GCA_038442645.1. NCBI lineage: Eukaryota > Viridiplantae > Streptophyta > Magnoliopsida > Asparagales > Asparagaceae > Agave > Agave tequilana. The sequence goes on from JAVJIF010032004.1 coordinate 33,617, forward strand.
TCATTGTAAATATCACTTCTTTTTCTCCATCTTCTTTCTTTCTAACTTAACTTTAAATTAATAAAAACTTTAGAGATAACTTATTGACAAAGCTTCCATCGCTAGTCCCTCCCAGAGGATCACGACCCGCATAAGCCATTGCTACTGCGGAATAGAATTGAGTACCTTGCACATCCTATTCATAAAACTGAAATTCTATTTTTGTGTGCAGGTAAAATCTCAATCAAAACATTGGTGCCGTTGCCGGGGAGGGACGGTAAGTTTTTCTCTAAAATAAAATTTTTTAACTAATTCTTTTATTCTTTCTGTTTGCAGGTTTGGAGAACAGGGAAACTGACAGCAGAAGTGGATATATAGCAACTCTATGCCTCTGCCCTCGAAGGCAGAGCACAAGAGCCTACTTCAGAGCCACGGAAACGCGGCAATTGCCGCGAAACCGCGGCCTGAGTAGTTTCCTACTGATCCATTTTTTTCAGGTTGCTGCAAATTGCAATATCTGTCTACTGCTCTGTTAAACTTTGTTCTGTGATAACCCTGCTTACTGCTAATTATTCAACAGTAAAATATTTATTGTAAAAGATAAAAAATTGATTAGACGTTTGCATATTAGGCACGTGTCTTTTCAATTCCTTTATTTTACTGTTGAAGAGTGCTGGAGCAAGGTACGTTCGCATTGCATGTAGAATAGGACTCATCTCTTGGTTGATGCTTTGAGTGAATCTTATTTACATATTTTGTACACTTGCACAAATTTATTCTAAGGGCATAACCCATTGACAAGATAAGGTGGGGATTTCATCACCCTTCCTTAGCCCAAAAATCATATCCCAAGCACTCACTAACCCAAGCCTAACTTAAAATTAGTAGACGTTGGCCCTAGGGACATCTCGGACTCAATTAGGAGATTATCCTAAGGGGGAATGGTGTTGGAAATTGACTCCTGCCAAATCAGTGTCTAGGAAGGGGATTGAGGGCCGAAAGCCCGAAGATTGGTGGTTATTTAATTAAGGAACATCTTTGACGGAAAACCTCCCACCACTCTTGCCCTGACCTGGCTGATTAACTTGTGGTCAAAATCTGCACCCTACCTCCCGTGGACAGTCTAACTAGTTAGGAGTCGTCTAGGTCATAGGTCTACCCTAACTTAGGTTAGAATTTTTTTCTTTTTGTTTATTTGTTTGTTTTCTTTTTCTTTTGTTTGTGTTTGTGTGATATGGCATATAATAATAATTTTTCCAATTTTAATCCATATTACACACCAACCTCTTATTCGGATATTACCAACCCGGCATATCATAACTCTGACCAACATAGTGTGCCAGATTGGTCTTATCCGAATCATTACATGCCCCAGTCCCAATACTATGAACAAGATTGGAATAATCATCACTACTCTTCACAGAGTCAATGGGGATTCAACACCCTTGAGCCATATGGTCAACCACCTGTTCAACCATTATCTTCATATACGTCTTTTCCCACATCATCAATGTTTCAATCCTCCAATGATCCATTCAATGGGTTAGAAGAAAAAGTGGATCGGTTGCAAGAGATAATGAATGATCAAATTTCTAGACTTTCAAACATTCTTGAACTTACCAACCAAGTTGATAGGAACCAAGAATCATCCTATCTAGAAGACCTTGATCAAAATTCAATTTCATCACATCAATATGAACTGGACCAATCTCAATCCTTGGACAAATTGGCTAGTTTTAATTTCAATGAGATTGAATTAAATTGTGAATGTGAACCCGATCCCCAACTTTGCGATTTAGTTTCCATCTTTGAATCTATGTTGACTCCAGTATCCTTACCCAATTTGGATCAACTTTCTGAGCCAACATTTATTCCTGTGCCCATAGATCATGAAATTGAATCACCCATTTTTGAAGATCATCATAGTGAACTTGACCAATTTGCAATTTTGAAAGTCCCATGGATAAATTGGCAAGTTCTCATTTTTATGAGATTGAACCTAATGAAATATGTGACCTAGATTCTCAAATCTATGATCAAGTTCAAATTCCCGAATCATTATTGACTCATGTTTTGTTACCCGACTTAGGTAATATTTTAGAGTCAGTTTTGATTCCCACACCTATCATTCCTGGACTTGAATCACCAATATTGAGTCACATTCCATTGTGGGAAGATTATTGTGGACTTGAGCTTCAACTTATTGATTTGGACCCACTTCCTGAACTTAGCCCGACTCCTGAACCCTTACTTGATTTAAGTTTCTTTCCTGAGTCGGTATTCGTTCCTGTACCTATGACGTCCAAGTCAATTATTCCATCTTTTCACACTCCATTCTGGACAAGACGGTTGACAAATTTGACTCTGAAATCAGTTATGGAATTTGGAAATTAGATGGGGTCAAATATTTAATAAAAATCTTAATGGACACATCTTTTAGTGGGTTATATTAGAGTAATTTCTGGTGGGTTCCCCCGAATTCCACAAAAAGTAGATTGGGCCGCATTTCGTGGACCAATTAGACCACCATCGGAACCACCACCTTGAGGTAACTTTTGCCTTCCCTTGTTCTTTTTCATGCATATATGCATTTATTCATACATTGAGGACAATGCATGAGATAAGTGTGGGGGTAGGCTTTACTAACATACTAACATAGTTAGAAACTAACAAAAATTTGATTAAAATAAAAAATTTAAAAAAAATAATAAAAAAAGGAAAATATTTTGACTTATCTTTTGAAAGAAATCTAAGTTAGTTTTAAGGATTAGGAAAATCATGATTAGGATTTCTAAAAACTTGGTCAAAATAAATAAATTGTTTAAATTTTAGGTATAGGAGGAGAAATTGAATAATTAATTAGTCTTGATTTTTACCTTAATGAAATTTGCATACCTAATGCATATCTAGGATTCTAAGACGAAGACCTTTGTGTCTCATATATAAAAAATAAAAAAATAAAAAAAAGAAAATCACTAATTAAGCTGGATACATGTGCCTCAAGAAGCATAAGTATTCATGCTTAAAGGTGAGTAAATAAAATAAAGTCCTTAGTTTTGGGGCCTAGTTCACTCGAATTTGAGTCCGCGGGGTGTTTTCTCACCTGGTGCCCTAAAGCCAACCGGTTTGGGAGTCATCGACTTTAAGTTCGTTACATGGGTGGATTAGAAAGCCTAAGGAAATTAAGAAAAAATTATTTATATATGTACTAACACATCTAATAGTCAATTAGTTAGGTATGAGGGCCTCAAGAAGCCTTGACACTTACACGAAAGAAAATTAGATGAGTTATACATATCAAAAAAAAAGAAAAAAGTATATATAAATAAATAAATAATAAAGAGGCATGAGAGTCCAAGTTAAGGAATTCTTAGTATAAATTCATAAGGATGCATATGATTTTTGGTAACGAAAAAGACTATATTAGAAATTCAATTTTAAATCTTACCTAAAATGGAAAACAATTTACTGTATAAAGACTAAAGTTTAAGAATGAATAAAAATGATAATCCTAAAACTTATAGACTACTTAGTCTCTTCAAACATATTTCAAATATTTTCCTTTTTATGGATTTTGTGGGTGTAATCCGCTGAAAACCCTCACGAGACAACACTCGTCCTCTAGGGTAACCTAGGGGTTTAACGGCTTGTTGCACATGCTAAGTGCAACCGTGATTCCTACGAAAGTGAGTTAGTTAGATTAATTTTTCTTTTCTTTTTCTTTTTCTTTGATTTTTACTTGAGGACGAGCAAAAAGATAAGTGTGGGGGTGTGATTGGCAGTGAAAAGTGCATTTTTATCATTATATTTACCATCACATTTTCATATTTATTCATATAATTCTGCACATTTATTAATATTTTATGATTTATTGTGTGCAGGCCTCGAAATATTAAAATAAAGAAATAAAGCCTCAAAAGAAGCCCAAAAGCCCATATTCAAGCCCAAGTGCAAAAGTGCAAATATTATTGTCAAAATTGCAAATACACAAGGGCCAAAGTTGCAAATATTAAAGAAGAGGGAAGGATAGACTTCTATTCAACCCTGAACACTTGCAGGATGAGGATAAAAGCCAAAGAAGAGAAGGAAATTCGTGGATAAAAGATTTGGGATCTAGGTAACTTGCTTCCCAAGTTATATCTAAATCCCAAGATAAAGAGTCGAGATTCAACTTCCAGAAGGAAAATCCCAGATAGACGGACCAGAAGAGGTCACGCGCCAAAGCGCGTGGCCAGAGGCCACACAAGAGCCGCGGAAACGCGGCCCAAGCAGCGTTTTCGCGGCATTTCAATCATATCCTGGTACGGGATTTCGTGGAGGACTTCAAACGGGACTCTACCTTCTTCTGCACCTATAAATACCCCTGCAGTGCAACCGAGAAGAGCATATAGAATCCACAGAGCAAATTCTAGGTTTCTTAGGCTAACTTGTAGTTTAGGTTAGATTTAATTTTCGTTTTTCTTTTGTAAATTTTGTAACTGAGAGTGGAGGAAGCTTTCATTGAGGAAGGAGTCCATGCTTGTACTGAGGTAACAGCGGTGTAAGCCTACTTTTCTTCCATTGTTAATGAAATCCACTTGAGGTTTGTTTTATTTTATGTTCTTTTATTCTTTTTAATCTTGTGTTTCTTTTGTTTTCTTCTATTTTCTCTCTAATGTCTTGTGAACCATGAGACCCAATTGCGTTGAGACTGCCTAGCCGAAGAAGAGCCTTGATGACCTATGGAGATGAACAAACCTTCGTAGTTTGTCTTTTATTTTCGTAGTGTAGATTAAGAAGGTGGACGATCCTATACGCCATACTTGTACACCTTCCAAGACAAGGTAAGTCATCGCACGGATCAAAGGTAAGCAGACTGAAGAGGTAGGTATGTATAGTTTTTAGTTTTCTTTCTTTTATTTCTTTAGTTTAGATCACCATCTCCATCTTTCCAAATTCTTTTCTCACTTTCATTGTAAATATCACTTCTTTTTCTCCATCTTCTTTCTTTCTAACTTAACTTTAAATTAATAAAAACTTTAGAGATAACTTATTGACAAAGCTTCCATCGCTAGTCCCTCCCAGAGGATCACGACCCGCATAAGCCATTGCTACTGCGGATTAGAATTGAGCACCTTGCACATCCTATTCGTAAAACTGAAATTCTATTTTGTGTGCAGGTAAAATCTCAATCAAAACAATATATAAATAATTTTTATTAAGAATTTTGCCCCATCTAATTTTTAAATTTTCAAACTAATTTCAGAGTCATTATTATCAACAGCTCTGTCCCAAAATGGAGTATGAAAAGATGGAATGATTGATCTAAAATCAGGAAGGGCATGAACTACAATCGACTCAGGAAAATGACTGAAGTCAAGTAAAGGCTCAGGAGTCAAAATTTGTTCAGAAAGTGAGTCCAGATCAAGAAGTTAAAACTCAAGTCCACATTCATTTCCCCACAATGGAATGTGACTTTCTAAGATTGGTGATTCAAGTTCAAGAATGACAGGTATGGGAATCAAACTGACTCGAAAATATTGCTAAAATTAGTAACAAAACAGGAGTCAATATTGATTTAAAATTTGAACTGGATCACAAATTTGAGACTCAAGGTCACATTTCTCATTGAGTTCAATTTTAGAAAAATGTGAACTTGCCAATTTGTCAACAGGAGATTCAAAAGTATGAAATTGGTCAAGTTCAATATGATGATCATAAAAGATTGGTGATTCAATTTCCCGATGGACAGACACAGGATCCAATGTGAACTCTGGAGAAGGATTGAAATTAGGTGAAGGCATCGGAGTCATTATGAATAAGGAAGTAGAATTGAATTGCCAAATTGAGGTTCAGGATCATATTCATTCTCAAGTTCAATTTCAGGAAAGGGATAACTTGCCAAAATGTCAATGTGATTTTCAAAATTTAGAGTTTGGGCAAGTTCAAATGGGTGTGCTAAAATGAAATCTTGTTTTCAAAAACAACATGATTCTTTGGCTTTAACAGAATGGTTAGCGACATCAGGATTGGTTAAAGGGTGAGAATGGAGAGTTTTGACCATTATATCTATGTCATAATTATGAGTGATTTGAGCTTAAGTCATAACTTCAAGCAGTTTTTTATAGTCGATTGGTTCATCGTTTTGTTTCGATTGGACTTGAAAAGATGAAGTTTTGTTTTGGAAATTGTGGTGAAATCGTTAGTCCATCAGATTTTGTGATTGTTGCTCGGAATCACGCATACTTATTTCCAAGATTGATGGTTTTCTATTTTGAACTGGTGGAACTGAGTTTGAATCTCAAAAATGTTGTTGAATTGGGGAGGCCTGAAATTTTCGTTCGGCCTCCTGCATGGCTTCTATACTCTTTTATAGCTTGAATTTTTCTTCAATGGGTTGGTCTAGAAAAGGAGTATAGAAAGTAAAATCGGGAAATGAATATTGTGAAAATTGTGGACAAGGCGGATAAGGAGGACAAGTTGGTTGAAAATTAGACTCGGGGGAGATGAATCCCTATTGACTCTGTGAAGAGTTAGAATTATTTTGAAAGTTATGGTTATAAGATTGGGGGCACGGGTTGTCTTGATTCGGATAAGTCCAACCCGGTGTATTTGGTTGGTTCATATTGTAAAACTCTGGTTGGAATTATCCGAGTCAAATGGGGTGTAATATGATTACCATTAAAATTGAAAATTATTGTTATAAGTCATATCACACAGGAAATGTCAAATACAAACAAAAAACAAACAAATAAGCAAACAAATAAAAAGAAAAAATCTAACCTAAGTTAGGGCAGACCTTAGACCTAGACGACTCCTAACTGGTTAGACTGTCCACGGGGAGTATATGTTGGCCTAGAGACCCATCACTCTAGTTTTGATGATGATTACCTCATGTAGTTATAGTACTAATGATCTTGTATTTATTTAGTCTCAGATATTTGATCAAGATCTTAGTAGGTGTTTAGCTTCAACAAAGGATTTAAAGTCAAGTTTTGAAGCTAGCACATGTTGATTCAAGAGTTCGCACATCAAGATTACATTAAGTACTCAAGAGGAGTCTAACTCATTGGATCAAGGTTTGGACCAAGTCAAAAAGGAGAAGAAGATTTTCAAGAGAAGATTTTCAGAAGACTTATCTCGAGTTTTGTAAGTGTCAAGATTTTGTTTTAGATAAAATGTAAAGGATAGATTACTTGGTGAACTGCTCAAGTACATATACACACACATACACAAAATTTATATGTGTTTTGTAAAGTCACCTAGAGGGGGGGTGAATAGGTGATGGCTAATCTAATGGTCACTTAATGCCAAACAATGCGGAATTAAAAACTAATATGACCTAAACAAACTATTTAAACTAAACACCACGTATAACACAAGAGTGTAGCCGAATTCCCCGTGAAGGACTCTGGACTAACTCCTCTAGATTTCCCTAGATAAGGGTTGAGGTGCCGCGTTGGCTCTCTTGGTTGAATACAAGTGTTAGCAAATAATCCCAAGCAAGTTTAACAATTAAGCACACAATATATCAAGCATGTAAAGATAAACACAATAATAGTATGCAAGATATAAACAAAAGACAAAGAGAGAGAGAGAGGGAGTGAGCAATCGCAAACACAAGAGATTTGTTTCGAGGTTCGAGCACCCTTGCTCTACATCCCCGCCTTCGACACACGAAGGATTTCCACTATAATCGATCCCACCGGATCACTCGGTGCCGCAACACCTACAACTCTCGGACTCCCTAGTCCGTACACACCGCAAGCCCACTGGCTCGCCGAGGCCGCACCTCAAATAAAGAGTTCACACACGAACTCTAAACAACCGCGAACGCACTCGTCCGCCTCCTCAAGAACAAAGAAGAAGTCTTTGGTGATCACAATACTTTGATCACCTAAAAATAATCTCACTACAACACTCCTATAGGATGAATAGCAATGGATAGCTCAAGTGTATGTGTGAGAAAAACAAGGATGAGAATGGTGGAGGAAAAACTCAAGAAATCTCTTTTAAACACTCTTGATAAAACCTCCTTTTGATTGGAAATATTTGCTCTAAAACAAGTGGAGAAAACCTCTTAAAAGAGTTGGGAAAACTGGTGAAAAATCCACTTGAAAATCTTAATCAAAACAGCCCCCAAATGCCCCATTTTATAGAGTCTGGAAAACTAGCCGTTGGGGTCTGTCAGAACTGTCGGTCGACCGCCCGGTCGACCGGCCAACGGTCATATTTCAGACCGTTGTGCCATCGGTCGACCGGTCGGTCGACCGAGGCCAGATACAGAGAGCAAGTCTCTCTGTCGGTCGACTGCTCTGTCGACCGGGGCCTTTCCAGAGAGCAGAGCTCTCTGGACGGTCGACCGGGTCGGTCGACCGGCCACCTGCCAGAACTGGCGTGCACGTCTGTGCACGTCGGTCGACCGTGACGGTCGGCGGACTTCAAGCTGCGGTCAACCGTCCCGGTCGACCGGCTGAAGCCAGGAAACAAAGTAAAGGGATTAATAACTTGGTCTTTTTGGTTGAAGTAAAATCCCATAAAAACATAGAAAATCTACAAAAAGTTTTACCAATATACTTTGATAAACAAACATGCTTGCACAAAATCAAGGCATGTTACAAATGTTTTGGACTATTTTGTAATATGAAAAAATTGGCTCAAATGAAAACAGTATTTTTCCAAACTTGATTTTTTCAAAACTTCTCCAAATACAAAAACAAGATATTTAAACTACTTTTAAAGCATAGTGTGTATGGATATGATCCACTACACAAACATGGTGAAATATCTATGTTTTTGACATTAAGCTTTAAACTTGGTTTTGGTTAAAACATGTATATAAGAAATACCAAAAACCAAACATGTATTTTTCTAAAAGAAAATTCTTTTCTAAAAACAAACTAAATCAAGAGTGTGTGTATATGATACTTGAGCAATCCACCAACTACTCTATCCTTTACATTTTAACTAAAACAAAATCTTCTAAAACAAACCTAGACACAAGTCTTCATCTTCTTGAAGTCTTCACTTGAAGCTTCTTGACTTGGTCCAAACACCGTGCTAGCTCCAAAACTTGACTTCAAATCCTTTGTTGAAGCTATGCACCTACTAAGATCTTGATCATGAATCTGTCACTAATTAAACACAAGATCATTAGTACTATAACTACATGAGTTGATCATCATCAAAACTAGAGTGATGGGCCTTCGGGCCAACATGTTTTAGAAAATACTATTTTGATTTTTTAAGCTTCAAAATATACATGTGTTTTATCAAAACTATTTTAGAGCTTATTGTCAAAAACATAGATATTTCATCTCATATGTGTAGTGAATCATATCCATACACACTAAGCTTCAAAAGTGTTTAAAATATCTTGTTCTTATATTTGGAGAAGTTTTACAAAAATCGTTTTTCAATTTGGAGATTATTTTTGAAAAATACAGATTTTTTTAAACCAAAATTTCTATATTACAAAAATAGTTCAAAATGTTTGTAATATGTTTTGATTTTTAATCAAACATGTTTGTATATCAAAGTATATTAATGAACTTATTTTTGTAGAATTTATGAGAATTTATGGGATTTTATTGAAGGTAAAAAGACCAAGTTTTAATACCTTTATAGTTGCTGACCAGGTTGTCTGGCGGTCGACGACCGGCCGATCGAGCCAGAAGTCGGTCGACTGGGCGGTCGACTAATGTGCACAAATGTGCACAGCCAAGGGCCGGTCGACTGCACGATCGACCGCCAGAGAACTTCTACTCTCTGTAAATGGCCCCGGTCGACCGGGCGGTCGACCGATAGGTCAAGGCCCAGCTGTCGGTCGACCGCTTTTCCCAACGGTCGAAAATCTGACCGTTGGCGGTTGACCGACCGACAGCAGGGTTTCCTGCTGAGTTAGACCTAGCGGCTCTATTTTTTAGGCCTATAAATTGGGGTTGTTTTCGGCTGTTTTACATAAGATTTGAGGAGAGTTTTCAAGCTAGTTTTTATAAAATCTCTTTTAGTTCACTTGAAATGGTTAAAGATCTTCTTTTAGTTCTTGAAAAATAAAAAATAAAAAATAAGTTACAGTTAAGTTAAGAAGAAAGTAGTAGATTGATTAGGTGGAGAAAATAGAAAATTGATATATACAAAGAAATTGAAAAGAGTGATAAAAGAGTTAGTAGATTGTGGTGTTGGTGATCTAAACTAAAAGTTAAAAGAAAAGAAAGTTAAATCCTAAAGAAAACTTACTTACCTCTTTGGCGCTTGCTTACCTTTAACCCGTATCGATGATGTACCTTTGCTTGAAGGCGATCGAAGTATGACAAATAGGATCTTTTCCATTCCCGATTTACACTATGAAATGAAAGATGCAAGCTACACTAGCATAGGAATGACTATCTATCACCACAAGCTATCAACGACACTTGCAAGGGCAAGGCAACTTTGAGACATCAGAGTCATTTGGATTCACAAACAAAAAAGAGGGAAGCAAACGAAAACAAGAGTAAAGAAAAAAAGGAACCTTGATCTGATTCAAATAACAACGAAAGAAAAGACTTACTTATACCGGTGTCACCTTCAGTGCAAGCTTGCTCTCATTCCTCCACGAAACTCTCCTCTCCTCTCAGTTACATAAATTAAACAAAAATTTAAATAAAAGAAAATAAAAAACCTAAGTTACAAACTATAACTTCTACTCTCTGTTTCGTCCTTCCCTCTGGTCTCTGAAAAACTCTGTATTTATAGGCAAAACCCAACTGGGAGGAGTGTACGAAGATAGGGGGAGCAAATGCTCCCCAACAAGACTAACCAAGTCACAAAAAAGTGGCTTTGGCCGCATTTCCATGGCCATGGTGTGGCCAGGTGGCCGCATCTGGTTGGAGGCACTCCCTCGCTTGGTGATTCACTTTTATCTCTTGTTGGTTTTCTCGTTTCAACTCCTGGATTTAATGAAACTGCCTTTGATCTTTGACTTTAACTGATTGATTTGGGAAGATTTATTTTAATCAGTTTTTAACTTCTCTGATTGCCATGTTCTGCCCTAATTTTTTATTTTGAATTAATTCTGAATTAAATCAGAATTTTGATGGGCTTTTGGGCTCGTTTCTCTTTTCTTTCATTTAGCAATGTGCCTGCATATAAATTAGACAATAATTAGGATTAAAATAGAGTTTATTATATGATAAGTTTGGGAATGTGACAACGAATGTGCAATATATGTGACCGATCACTTGCTTATATATATAGCTCATTGGGAGAGGATTAAATAATCTAGAGTTTTGGAAATATTTTTGGAAAAATCAAGTTTATTCAAAAGAGAACATTTCTACCTTTCAAGTTTTAAGTGCTCTCATTTTCAAATCAATTTTTGCTAGTTTTCAACTCTTAAATTCATTCATTTCAACTGAATTTTTAACTCCTAACCTAAAGGAATATAGAGGAGAAGTTCTAGATCCCTTTATAGGGAGTTCGGCTTCTCTTCTTGTTTTGAGTTGACCGTTTGCATCTTTGATTTTAAATTCTACATAGTTTGCCATTACATTAGCATTACACCTATTCATCCCCTCTAGGTGTACTTTTAAGGTCCACTAAACTTGCTCAAATCACAAAACAAGCCCCAGTCAAGTTAACATCACACCTCTGACCAAAATTTTCTGACTTGAAAAATAAATCACTTTTAAGTTAATATCATACCTTTGACAGTAATTCTTCTTGATTTCCTCAACAAAAATGAGATTATATCTTCAGCGCAAAGTTAACAGTCACCTCTGGCATGCATCACTGTTAAGTTAACATTACACCTATTTTTCTCGATTTTCTAAATGAAAATGAGATTATTTTCAGTGCTAAGTTAATCGACACCTCTAGCATGCAAAATAATTCCTTATGACGTTAAATATCACATCCCTGTTGACACTTAAAAAAGACAAGATTCTTATTTGTCTGAACAATGTCTAAACTTGTTGACATCTACAAAAGACAAGTGACAGACAAGCTGACGACCAGTTTTCACCCATCTCTGAGGGACAAGGAAGCAACTTGGACTCCATTGATCCATCAAGCAGACAGTAAGCCCGGATTGTCTCTAAACAGACCTCAGCAGGTCTAAGATGCTAGCACTTAAGCATAACATGAGCCCAAAGGGATAGCCTCGCCTGAGAGGCTAAGATCATTCAACCTCGCATTGAAGCCATTCATAGCTCCGCCAGGTAATTAATTCATAGCTTCGCTTGAACTGCTGAAGCGCAACTCTGCAGAGAGGGTTAACTCCGCCTGAAGCCACGCGCAACTGCGCAGAAAGGGTATATGGTAGCTTCGCAACAGATGACATCTAGCTCCGTCGAAGAAGCCTTCCTCTGACTTCGCTAGATACTGCCTCCAGCTCCGCTGTGAGTTTAAAGCAGGCAGCGCCGCTGCGGGTCTGATATGGTCAACCTTTGACCAGTTAAATTCCAAATGAGATCAAATCCAATCAAGATCAAATCTGAGATCAAATTTGGCAGTTGATTGCCACAATCTCTTGACTCTTCTAAAAATGAGTAAGAAGATCAGGGGAAATCCTCCAACGATATGGAAAGGATCAAACAGATCAAGAGGATCAACCGACCTGCCATTTCTAGCTTCGCAGAAGCTGATCCTAGCCTCGCAGCAAGGCTACTTTTCAGATTTAAACAGATTTGATTCAATCTAGTTTGTATATTTTCAAGGGACAATTATACCCCTGCTCTCCCTATAAATAGCCCACCAGGGGCACAAGAAAAAAAAAGAGGCGATACGCAAGAGAGAGGACTCCACAAGCAGAGACTTCTTCACAATGCACCGTGCGCACAAACAGAGATCTATTCTCTTGAATTCAGAGACTTTTAGAGAATCAATTCTCTAATCAGGGTGCTGATACCCTAATACCTTCTTCTCAAGGAATCTCCGGAACCAGACGAGAAGGAATTCCTAATTGAAGGCGATTTTGAGAAGTAACAAGAGGGTTCTACCAACCTTCTGTTCTCTGATTCCCCGAACCAGGCGAGAAGGGAATCTCATCGCTCGCATCGTCAAAGGGACAAAGTGGTCGCGCGCTGACCAGACTCCTATCGGCACACTTCTCCAGAATCTCTGAGGAGATCTACTTGTAATCTTTTTAAGAATACTTGTAATTTAGCTCCTCAACTCTTTTTATTATAAGTTTTCCCCTTTGCAAATCAATGAAAAACAAGATGGCGACTCCGCTGGGGAGGACGAAATTCTCCACTGCCGAGAATCAAGTGTCACAATGCGACGAACAGACCTTCGGGTCTAACTCTGAATTCAGAAAAGCCAGTGCAGCCAGAGCCTCTCTGGCTAAATCTTCAATGCAAGTCTCTGCGGAGATAGATAAGGCTCCCTGCGAGCCTACTGCGGTTCTCTGGCGCAACAAGGAAGCACGCCCGCAGTTCAAGTCCTTCACTTTTGAGAACCTGGTCATTCAATTCGACCAAGAAAGATTTGAAGAAGTCCTCTCCGGGGGTGGTCTAATGCTTCGAGCACGGAAGCATAGAAAGGTCTCCATGGCCAAGGTTTCAGAACAGAAACCAGAGCAGAATTCTGCCAACACCCTTCAGCCTCGCGTGTGGCTTGTCAGGTTCCTTGCGAACCTAAGTATCCTCTGCCAAAGCAGGTGTGGAGGCCTAAACAGAAGTCTCTGGGTAAAGCCTCAGGCGTAGTTACGCCAAAACCGCGTCTCTCTCGCGAAGAAAAAGGTAAGATGCCTATCTGCTCCAACAATACTGCCAGCCGCGAAGTCGCAACGGCAATCATACCGTCGCCCAAATCAAGAGCAGCAACACCTTGCACCGGTCTTGTTCTCATGAGCGAAGCTACTGTACCACAGCATACGCGCAGGGTTTATGACCGTGAAGCTAGAGCCAAAGTACCATCTGAGGCTGATTGCCTCCGCAGCAGCATAGCGGGCAAAGCACCACAAGTGCTCCGCTCTCCGGTTCGTCAAGCGCTAAGCTCGCGCTTTGTGGTGAAGTTAGAACTGAAGCACTATTCCGTGCTGATCCCTTTTGCGGGGGTAAAAGGAGCAGGACATCGTCCTATGCGCGATCCAAAAGAGCCTCTGTGCTGGATTGTTTAGGCCCAAGCGGGTCTGATTTGCTGGAGTTGTGATAAATAAACAAATCTCTTCCTCCTGTTGTCAACAAGTGGGATGTCAGCTGGTGACAGTCCACTCAGTCCACTGCCGGCTGGGACCAATCTCCGTCACCCCTCCAGGACGACGATCAGTTTTTGATCGACTGTCGGTACAAGCCCCGATGAAGCATCGCAAAAGGAGCGTCTCGCGAGATCCACCCTCTACATCCGTCAACATGACCGGAAGAGGACGAGAGTTACGCAGGGGAAGACAAACATCTGACGACACCCCCTACAGCTCCCCAGATCCAGATTACAGCCCAGGCTTAGGCGAAGTCTTGGTGCATGAAGAAGGTGTTTTCTGAAACACCAGATTTAGGGTGGCGATACCCTACAGTTATGAACAGCCTTCCTCCTCAACGGCAGTAGCCTCGCCAGAACCAAGGAGAAGATCAGTCTAGTCATCTGATGAAGAAGATAAAGACAGTGGGTACGCCTCTTCGGCAATAGTTAGTTCAGTGCGAACAAACAGAGCATCAGTCAACATGGCTGATAATAATAACGACGACCTCCGTCGGCGTTTGGAAGCTCAGGAGCAAACTTCTAAGACCCAGCAAGAAGCTCTGGACAACATTCAACAGATGCTTGCTCAACTCCTCAGCAATCGGAATAACAATGATGTCAGGAGCAATCATGATGAGGAGGAACATTTTAGCAATGATCAGCCAAAGACGGAGAAATCCAAGGAGACTTCTTCTTTAGATGCTGAAGTCCTTAAGGGCCTCCAAGCTCAAATTGCATCCCTAACTCAGAGGGATGAATTAAAGAAAGTAGGGGCAGTCCGTCCTTACCCATTGGAGTGGGATTCAGTGTCATACCTACCGAAGTTCAAACCACCAACGTTGCATACGTATGATGGTAAAAGTTCACCAAATCAGCACATCTACTATTTCCGGTCTCAGACTGGTAATGTTATAGGCAACGACGCCATCATGGCTAGGCTGTTCATTGGCACCTTAAAGGGGGTGGCATTTGACTGGTTCCGAAGTCTCTCTCTGGGCTCTGTCAATTCCTGGATCGACCTGGAAACCTGATTCCTTTCTCGTTTCTATGAGGACGATACCGAGGTAACCATGGACAAGCTCCTCTCCACCGTGCAGAAGAAGGGCGAATCTGTCCGTGACTACATTGAGCGGTTCAGAAATCTGTCTTTGATGTGCCCAGCAGGAATGCCATTACCCATGCTCTTACAGACATGCAAGCACAACTTCTTAGACCAGGTAGAAGTTCGCATGGGGGCTATCAAAGCCCACACCTGGAAGGAATTGGTCAAACAAGCTGAGATAGCCAAAAAGTCGGCTAAAAAGTTTGAACCATCCACCCCCAAAGGCAAATGGGGTATGAACAATAAAGGACGTAGCGACATGGCGCAGTCTTCTCAAGCCAAAGGGAAGGAGACTATGTCCGTTGAATTGTCCGGGGACGTGCAGCCGAAAGCCAAGAAGAGCGGCTTTAATAATCAGGAGTCTAAGTTCCCTCCAAAACAGTACTCCTTCAGAGACGATCAGGTGGCCACGATATTCCATTTGCTTCACAAAGGGAATAAAATGAAGCTGCCAGATGCTCGGCGTCCCAATGAGATAGGACGCACAAACGACCCCAAATATTGTCTCTATCACAGGATGATTCACCATCCTACCGACAAGTGCTATGTCCTCGAAGATAGAATTCAAGCCTTGGTCGACGCCGGAGTCCTGACACTAAAGTCAGAGCAGAAGAAAGTCACTGCCAATATGGTGACCCTCGAGTTCGGCAAAACCCCAAAGGTCACAGTTCCTGACGGGACTTATCCAGTCCCTGCGCCACGGTTGGAAGTCAAGCATCCTCCAGTTAAAACTCAAGATAATGAAGGTCTTGTTCCCTTAACATTGGAGACAGGGGAAGTCATGTGGATACACCCAGACCTCGTCCAAGACGAACAGTGGGATTCAAAGAGGCCCAAGTCAAAGGGCAAATCTTGCAATGTCGTCTCCATCCTGCCAGACGACGGCAATCTCACGTCAGCTTCCCTCAGTGATTCAGAAGGAGAAAAGCATGCTTGCACAACACAGGCCGATGTACCTCAGCCGACGGGTACTCGATCCAGAAAATCATACTTAAAACAGTATGAGAAAGCTACTGGCGAGACACAACAGCAAACGACGTCAGTACAAGTACCAGCATCCGCTTCGGTTCCAACCAAGGGAAAAGAGAAGCCTAAAGAGGTCCGATTCGACCAAGTCCTGAAGAAGCCTTCAGGACCAGGGCATGACATGCCCTTTCGTTTTGACATATTAGCTCAGCTGGCTAATATCCCAGCTCGTATTACAATACATGAACTCCTTTGTCTCTCAAAAGAGACAAGAGAAGCACTCAGGGATGCCCTGGTTAATTCAAAATCATTCCTGACATATATGCCAGAAACCCCTAACGATGACGCTCAGTCTTCTTGCCCAGAGTGTCATCATGTACAATCAAAGGTCCCCGCTATTACCTTCACAGCGGAAGATATGCTTCTCAAAGATAACAAGCACGATCGACCTCTGTACTACACCGGATATATCGGTTCAACGTGCATTGAAAGAGTACAAGTCGACCCGGGGTCCGCACTCAGCATCATCCCCAAAAGGTTACTTTACTTCCTCGGTATACCGCTGTATAGGTTGTCCGCAACCACCACTACAATATACGGTTTCAATGCCGGGAGTAGTCATCCACTTGGAAAGATTCTACTCCGTTGCCGAATCGGGAGCCTGAAGTCAGAAGTGACATGCTATGTCATTGATGCCGACACATCATATAACCTGTTGCTAGGACGACCGTGGATCCACGCCAACTGGATCTTTCCCTCCACTCTGCACCAGTGCTTCAAATATGTCGAAGATGACACGACAGTACGAACTGTCTTTGCTGAAAAGTAACCATTCAAAGGGGTGAAAAATTACTTCACTGATGCTCTCCTGTATCAAGAGGCCGGTGAAACACCCAAAGAACCATTGCCAGATGATGATGAAAGTGGCAATGAGGCGGATTCAGAATCCGAAGCAGGCATGCCAGCCATTTTGATTGGTGAACCGATTATAGCATGTCTTAATAATCCCCAATGTAATACTCCTTCTGAAGATGAATGTGAATGGGTAATTAATGATAATATTTCTTTCGATTATCCTGCGAGTGTTGGGCTGTTTGAATCCATTACGGATAGCTCTCTGCACATGCCTTTGCATAAACTAAGTGCGTCCAATACACCCATGGAAGCTATAGAAGGGGGCCACGCTAGTGATCCCTCTGTCCAAAGAAGGTCAGTTACCGATAATTTTTGGTAGAACCCAACCACGGGGACCCATAATCGCAGATTCAAGTTCGGACTCAGATACTCCACAACTCTTCCATTACGCGTGACCAGCGCGCCATATTATGAAGAAAATGGGATACGACCTAAAGCATGGAGAAGGCCTGAATTTCAGAAAAGGAAGGCGTAGCTTGCTGCGTAACTTTGTGCCAAAAGGGAAGCCTGCAAATTACTATGATAGTACATGCAGGGGGTTGGGATACGTTACACCCACATCGTCAGCAACGGTTCAATTCCCAGACGATGAACCAATTCCATCACGTTCAGCCTCATCCTCCGAGTGGGACTCAGATGTTAGTGTAGGAATGATGTTCGAAAACCTCACCGTTAATATGACTGCAAGCAGTCAATTGGAGCCTGCAGAAGCTACTGATGAGGAACCATGGGCCCAGCAATTCGACCTCCAATGGGAAAAGCGATTCGAACTACGCGAGCCACCTACCGAAGACAAGGTGATGCAGGTCAACTTGGGTAGTCAAGATCACCCTAAGCCCATCTTCATAAGTGAAAGCTTATCACTTACAGAAAAGGAAGAATTGATAATACTTGTAAAGGAGTATATAGACGTCTTCGCATGGAGCTACGAAGACATGCCCGGACTCGATCCACAAGTCGCCAAGCACCGTCTGAACATCAAGTCCGACGCCAAGCCAGTCAAGCAGCAATAACGTCGGTTTCGCCCGAACATTATGGAGGCTATTGAGGCCGAAGTCCATAAACTCATTGCATGCGGCTTCATTCGGGAGGAACAACATCCAGATTGGGTTGCCAATATCGTTCCCGTCCTCAAGAAGAACGGGAAGATACGGATCTGCATCGACTACCGTGATCTCAATACGGCTTGTCCTAAAGATGAATTCCCACTGCCCATCACCGATGTCATGATCGACAGCACATGTGGATTCGAAAGGATGTCTTTCATGGACGGCTTTTCAGGGTACAATCAGATTAAATGTACCCCGACGATGAGAAGCATACTTCGTTCCGAACACCCTTGGGGGTATACTGCTACCTCATATGCCCTTCGGGCTAAAGAACGCCGGAGCAACCTATCAGCGGGAATGAGTACAATCTTCTGCGACCATCTTTGAAAAATGGTGGAATGCTATGTCGACGACATTGCTGTCAAAAGCCGCAATAAAGATGACCATCTTCGCGATCTGAGAATGATGTTCGACATAATGCGGGCTCATCAACTGAAAATGAACCCGACAAAATCCTTCTTGGGAGTGTCAAGTGGCAAGTTTCTTGGGTTCATTGTTACGTCAAAAGGGATTCATCTTGACCCAGACAAAGTCAAAGCCATTCAAAGCATGCATCCACCGAGGAACCTCAAAGAGCTTAGAGGCTTGCAGGGTAGACTGGCTTATATCAGAAGATTCATCGCAAATCTCTCTGGCCGCTATCAACCGTTCACCCAACTTATGAAAAAGGTGCCTCCTTTGTATGGGATCAAGCCTGTCAGGAAGCTTATGAAGACATCAAGAGATACCTCACGAAGCCTCTAGTCTTAGTAGCCCTCACATCAGGGAAACCATTCTTGCTTTATGTAAAAGCTATGGACCATTCTCTTGGTGCCCTCCTCGCTCAAAAGGACGACAATGGTCACGAGCAGGCCATTTATTATCTGAGCAGGACTCTCATAGGAGCAGAATCTCGCTACAATCCTATCGAGAAAGAGTGTTTAGCTCTTGTCTTCGCCGTTCAAAAGACATGATATTATTTGGTCGGCCAAACCATACATGTCATCTCCAGAGTAAATCCTTTGCGCCTTCTCATGACGAAGCCAGGATCATTGAACTCAAGATTAGCTAAATGGGCGCTTCTTTTGTCTCAATGCGATATGATCTTTACCCCCACAGAAGGTGATTAAAGGCCAGGCCCTTGCAGAGTTCTTGGCCGCTCATCCAATTCCGGAACACTCAAAACTTCACGAAGATATTCCAGATGAAGTCTTCGACTCTAACTCAACCTCAGAAGAGGAAGTGTGGCAGATGTTCTTCGATGGGGCATCACAAATAGGCCCTAAAGGCAAGATTATTGCCGGAGTGGGGGTTGTGTTCATCTCCCCACAAAATCACGTCCTTCCTAGAGCATTCTCTCTGACGGAATCATGCTCTAACAATGTAGCGGAATATAATGCTCTACTTATCGGCCTTCAGCTCGCCCATGGAATGGGGGTACGCTACCTTGAAGCTTACGGCGATTCAAAACTGATTATCAATCAGGTTAAAGGCGAATATGAGGTCCGCCACGAAGACTTGGTGCCTTATTACCATACAGCCATCGAATTGGCTAATCTGTTCGAAGGCTTCTATATCAGGCTCGTGTCTCGATCTCAAAATACCAAGGCGGACGCTCTTGCTGCATTAGCAACAACACTAGCCTTGCCAGCCGACACCGAGTATCACCTCACAGTGGCAACTCGACACCTTGTATGCTCTAAGCATATGTTAAGAACCCGAGAAGCCTATAATGTCTCGACGGATCTTGAGCCGAGAGATTGGCGATTTTCTCTCATCGACTATACCTTACATGGTCTGCTACCAGACGATCCTAAAGAAGCGGCATCTATCAGACGAAGGTCTCTCCGTTTCTTCTACGATCCAACCCTGAAGACACTTTACCGTCGTTTATATGACGGTGTTCTCCTCCGTTTCCTTTCCAATTCAGAGGCACAGGAAGTGCTTAAAGAAGCACACGACGGCATTTGCGGAGCTCATCAGCCAGGTCCAAAACTTAAAGATAGATTGCATAGGCTTGGATATTATTGGCCAACCATGGTAGCCGATGCCATCCAATATGCACGAAGGTGTAAAGCATGTCAGATTCATGCGGACTTTATACACCAGCCCTCAGAGTTGCTCCACCCAACTATTGCTTCATGGCCATTTGAAGCATGGGGAATCGAGGTCGTAGGGCCAATCAGCCCCTCTTCGACAAGAGGTCACCGGTTTATCTTAGCAATAACCGATTACTTTTCAAAGTGGGCAGAGGCTATACCACTGGTTGAAGTCAAAACCTCTAACGTGGTGAATTTTCTCAAGCACCATGTCATCCATCGATTTGGTGTCCCTAGGCGGATCATTCATGATAATGGTCCCCAATTCATAAGCCAAGTATTCTATCGGTTCTGCGATAAATACCGAATTCAAAATGTGGCTTCGACTGCCTATAACCCGGCCGCTAATGGCTTGGCGGAAGCATTCAACAAAACGATCATCAAATTACTCAAGAAGTTCGTCTCCTCGA
Organism: Agave tequilana; assembly: GCA_038442645.1. Taxonomy (NCBI): domain Eukaryota; kingdom Viridiplantae; phylum Streptophyta; class Magnoliopsida; order Asparagales; family Asparagaceae; genus Agave; species Agave tequilana. Next base: position 54,318 of record JAVJIF010032004.1, read on the forward strand.
ATAAGCGAGATTGAGACGAAAAGCTTGGTGAATGTCTTTGGGCCTACCGAACCACGGTTCGGACCCCTACAGGCAATACGCCTTTTTCCTGGTGTACAGATGTGAAGCAGTCATATCATTGGAAATCCAGATGCCGTCATTGCGAGTCGCTCTAATGACTAAGATCACATCAGAGGACAATGATCGATTACGTCTTCAAGAGCTCGAAGCCCTAGATGAGAAGCGACTACAAGCTCAGCAACACATCGAGTTGTATCAAGCTCGAATCTCAAAAGCCTTCAATAAGAAGGTCAAATAAGAGTCTTCCAGAAAGGAGACTTGGTTTTAGCCGTCAGACGCCCGATGATTGTGACGCACAAGACCAAAGGCAAATTTCAGCCTAAATGGGAAGGACCATTTGTAATAGAAACAGTCTATTCAAACGGAGCATACCGTCTTATGACTTCAGACGGCGACTTACTCATGATGCCGATCAATGACAAATTCTTAAAGAAGTACTATCCTTGATTAAGGACCCTTCTTATGATCAAGTTAACACTATACCTCTGATCAAGACCTTCATACCCAAGGTACATGCAAACAGGCATATTCTCTTCCTCCAAGCGAGATCATACAACCATAAACCAGTAGGAACCTGGCCATATACTGGTTCTCTCAAAGGAGAATCAAGGTTACACAAACGCTAACCAGATGATCCAATATCCTTAATGATTAAGGATAGAGGAAAATGTTGGCCTTTAAGCCCAACATAAGTCCTCGATAACTCATCATGCTGAGGGAATAGCATGGCTAGCCCAATTCAAACGGTAGTTGGTAAAGGCATATCAAACCCGTTGACAGCTGAGGATTTGCTAAAAATTCTAAGGGACCTGTTCCCATTTGGTTCCCTCTCTAAAATTACTTACCAATTCTCATTCATAGAATGGTAAGTCCACATATACATTTCGCTGTTACGTTAACATTAAACTTATGACAGTGATTCTCTCGTTTCTCCCCGTAAAAATGAGACCTCCAAAATCACTTACCAATTCTTACTCATAGAATGGTAAGACCACATATACATTTCGCTGTTACGTTAACATTAAACCTATGACAGTCACCAACTTCGAGCTTGGTGGTTTCTCAACCAGTTATGCCATCGCGACCTCTAAACTGGCAGATAGCCAAGTCTCAATTTCGAGCTTGTTGACATTTACAAAAGACAAGTCTCAACCTTGAGCTTGTTGACATTTACAAAAGACAGGTCTCGATACTTGTTTGACATTTACAAAAAATAAGTATCACTACTTCGAGCTTGGTGGTTTCTCGACCAGTTATGTCATCGCGACCTCTGAACTGGCAGATAGCCAAGTCTCAATTTCGATACTTGTTGAGATTTACAAAAGATAAGTATCACTACTTCGAGCTTGGTGGTTTCTCAACCAGTTATGTCATCGCGACCTCTGAACTGGCAGATAGCCAAGTCTCAATTTCGAGCTTGTCGACATTTACAAAAGACAAGTCTCAACCTTGAGCCTGTTGACATTTACAAAAGACAGGTCTCGATACTTGTTGACATTTATAAAAGACAAGTATCACCAATTTTGAGCTTGGTGGTTTCTCAACCGGTTATGTCATTGCGACCTCTGAACCGGCAGACAGCCAAGTCTCAATTTCGAGCTTGTTGACATTTACAAAAGACAAGTCTCAACCTTGAGCCTGTTGACATTTACAAAAGACAGGTCTCGATACTTGTTGACATTTACAAAAGACAAGTATCACCAACTTTGAGCTTGGTGGCGTCTCAATCGGTTATGTCATTGCGACCTCTGAACCGGCAGACAGCCAAGTCTCAATTTTGAGCTTGTTGACATTTACAAAAGATAAGTCTCAACCTTGAGCCTATTGACATTTACAAAAGACAGGTCTCGATACTTGTTGACATTTACAAAAGATAAGTATCACCAACTTTGAGCTTGGTGGCGTCTCAATCGGTTATGTCATTGCGACCTCTGAATCGGTAGACAGCCAAGTCTCAATTTCGAGCTTGTTGACATTTACAAAAGATAAGTCTCAACCTTGAGCCTGTTGACATTTACAAAAGACAGGTCTCGATACTTGTTGACATTTACAAAAGATAAGTATCACCAACCTTGAGCTTGGTGGCGTCTCAATCGGTTATGTCATTGCGACCTCTGAACCGGCAGACAACCAAGTCTCAATTTTGAGCTTGTTGACATTTACAAAAGACAAGTTTCAACCTTGAGCCTGTTGACATTTACAAAAGACAGGTCTCAATACTTATTGACATTTACAAAAGATAAGTATCACCAACCTTGAGCTTGGTGGCGTCTCAATCGGTTATGTCATTGCGACCTCTGAACCAGCAGACAGCCAAGTCTCAATTTGAGCTTGTTGACATTTACAAAAGACAAGTCTCAATTTCGAGCCTGTTGACATTTACAAAAGACAGGTCTCGATACTTGTTGACATTTACAAAAGACAAGTATCACCAACCTTGAGCTTGGTGGCGTCTCATTCGGTTATGTCATTGCGACCTCTGAACCAGCAGACAGCCAAGTCTCAACCTTGAGCTTGTTGACATTTACAAAAGACAAGTCTCAACTTCGAGCCTGTTGACATTTACAAAAGACAGGTCTCACCCGTACTTGTTGACATCTACAAAAGACAAGTATTACCCTTTTAGCCCCACAAAGGCTAATCTTGAGCTTGGTGCTTCTCAACCGGTTACGTCAGTGCGACCTCTAAACCGGCAGATAGCCAAGTCTCATTATTCAATCCAGCAAGGACTATGTTCTCAAGTGGCTGCAATACAACTTGGAAACGACAATCCAGCAGATAAAACAAGTCGGAGATTCGACAGGGAGTCAAAACAAAATTACTTTTATTGATTCCAAAAAGGAAGGGATACATGGAGGCACATATATTACAAGCTATAGGGGTGCGTCATAAGATTTGATCCGTCCCTCAAGAAAGGCCAGCCTCGCCTCCCTATCATCGGCAGCCCTCACAAGAGCCTGCGATCTTAGCTCAGCCTCATTAAAACTCGCCGTCTGGGCCAAGCGAGATTCAACTTCAGCCAAGGTTGCCCTTTGAGCCAACTCTTGCCGCGAAAGCTCATCACTCTGAGCCTTGAGTTCCTCAAGCCGCACAATCTCTTCAAGACGTACAGGTTCAGCCTTGGATAAGAGAAGATTTGCCTTCCTGATCATCTCCTTGGCCTTTTTAATTTTATCTTCAGCGTCAAGAAGAGCACTGTTAGAAGCATCGATAGTGTCCCCGAGCTTTATCTTCCTTGTCTCCAAGAATTTCAAGTCCGAAGAAATAGCCTTAGCGGCTTCCTGAGCAGCAAGATGGGCTTCATGCATTTGAGCGACAAGGTGCGCTAGCTGCTCGTCAGCCGAAGACTCCAGGTCTGAACGGCTGAGACGGCGCCATTCCGCTACGTCCCTCTCAAATTGGTCTACTAGAAGTTCTAATGCAGCGGCCTGGTTATCCCCTCCAAAGTCCCGGATACTCTCAATATTTCAGGAGAGGACTATCTTTAGAGCAGAGAATGAGGTAGTCGAGCCTTTCAAAATCAAATTGATGGATCGCTTCAAGCCCTTATAAAAGCTATCGACTAGCTCAGCCACGAATTCATTCTCGGCCTCAATCACTCCTGGCAGACGGGCAGCCCCTGAAGATTCCACCGGCTTTATTGACATTACTGTGGAAGGAATAGTAGAAGCACTGGCTGCAGCAACATGAGAGGTCATCGGTGATCTCGGAGGAGTCTTCATCGAAACCAGTACACTAGCCACACCGAGGTAGGACTAGTGGCCATTTCAGCAGGCTCAACCACCAGTGTTGGGAAAGTAGGACTTGTAATCACCCCCAGCTCCGCACCTGACAAAACTGATGGCACCTCACTCGTTGATATAGTTGGGAGTGAAGTTGCCTCCGTGACTACCGTCCCTTCAACCTCTGTTCCTCTGGCTGGCTGAAGCCGATAAGGGGCAGGTCACATACAAAGCATCCAACACAGCAGCATCCGCCGCGATCGAAGTGCTCATGTCACCCCTGGACCCCTCGGGAAGATCGGTTGGCTCCCTTGAAGCTGACGCACCCAGAGGCGGAACACCTGCAACAAAGTTGTGTTTAGGTAGGACACAACAAATGGTAAAAGTCAAAAAGCCAAAGCAATACCAAAAGATGATGTCGCCTCAATCGTCTTGGTGGCCACACCAGTCTCTACAGGCTCCATTGGAAAATCCTTAGCGGAGTCAATACGAATGGCTGGCCCGCTTTCCCTCGCCGAACCCTCCGTTGTCCACCCAAGGGGGCTAGAAGTATCAGAATTTCTCCTCGAAGTCCCGATACCCGAAGGACCAACATCAGCTGCATCACCTCCGGACCCTTCTGAGACCGCGAAATATCCACCTTCATCACCCTCTTTATAAGTGAACAGGGGATCATAATGTTCCCCTTGTTCTCCAACGGCCTCAGCTCTCGGGCTTCTCACTGCCTCAGTTCCTGTATCACAAAACGAATGATAAGCTGTCTAAAACACATATAAGGTATATTACAAGGACGGAGTTGATTTTACCCACGTCCGGAGCAATTTCGCCAGTCGCCGGTTCAGCAACTGACGATTCAACTACTAACGGGGCAAGAGGAGGAACTGCCACAGATGGTTCGCCCTTTACAACGACCGTAGGAGCTTGGCGACGGGGCTTTTTTCACCAACTGCTTCCTACGAGACCCACCTGTCCGTTTGCGCTTAAGAGGAACGTCGGGATCCTCTTCCTCTGCTTCTTCTACATGTCTTAGGAGAGCTGTCCCCATCACGCCAGAACCAGCTGCAAGAGTCTCGGCACCTGCCTCCGCTTCGAAGCGAGGACTTTCCGCATCCGAGGCTTCGCTGTCATCAACAGCAACGAATTCTTCTATGCCCAGGACGCGAACCCTTTTACCTTCCCTTCTCTTAGAAACCTTCCGCTTCAGCCGCTGAGATATTAGCTTCACACCAGAATTGTTAACAGTAAATCCGAGGGGTGTGGAGCTGGAAGTCGCATACCACTGGCAGAAGCCCAGGGTCGTTAGAAGGTTAGGAGTCCGAAACGGCATACGCAGCCGCGCCTCGGTACAGCATGCAATGAAGAATCGCCAGGCTCGGGCTCCATCAATGAGGCTCCCTATGAAGGCCAAATTGAGATTTGGGTTGCCATGTACAGTTGGTCATATCCAAACTGTCGAGCAAACTGACTTGGAACATAAGGCTCCAAGTAGCAGGTATCCCCGCTTCTGTATAATAAATGTGAGGGCCGAATGCTGACCAGCCACTCAAAAATTCCCCGGCTCAGGGATGTTTGCCCTTCCCCCGCGTCTTTGAACTCCTCATCATAGCCTGCATCCCGAATATGGGGGAAGCAGCCGAAAAGACTATAGACGTCATAGCGACGCACCAATTTACGGGCCTCAGCTACGTAAGTCTTTTGCCAGGAACATCCTTCGAATCGGCGGAGAAGCGCCATTCGAACACCTTCAGGGGGGTCCTCTCCAGCTTCAATCAAAGAAGGACAGTGCAGGGCGAACCACGCCATCAAATAAGTATATGGCAGACCTACTCTGGGGTTAGGTCCGTCGCGGGGTGAAGTGGCCCCCTTTCCACGCTTCGTCACTGGCGGTCTACAGAAACCTTCCGTCAATGCGCGAAGGCCCCTCTGGATACAGCACGCCATGGCCGAAAGAAGTCCCAGAGAACGACCATGGACTAGACGAACAGCAGGCAGCAGGACGTCCGGATGAATAACGTCACCCGACGAAGACGGCACCACGCACCTCTTCAGCCAGACTGTCAAGAAGCCAGCCAGCAGTGCCTTTCGGGACATCGCCCGACGAACCTGGTGATGGAAATTTCGAAGAACATCGCCTTTTTCATAGGGACCGTCATCTTCTTCCACAATTAGATCCCCTTGAGAATGCATTTGCATCCGGCTAAAGATGTCTTCGACAGCGACTCCACAGTGAGCCGCTTCAGGAGTGTTCTCCATATCTGGGAACAAATAATCTTCCCAGCTCTTCAAGCTGCATGAAGTTCCCTTACTATTTCCTGTTGGAACATATTTCGATGAAGACTTTGTGAAGCATTTCATTTAGAGCTCTAACACACGAAGAATCAAGAGTTCTACATGATCAAGATGTCCCAAAGAGAGTTAATATGATGTGGTTTGTAATTATGAAATAGTATGTAAAAAGCCTTGATACACACACACATATCATAATCCTGTTAGTCGACTTACAGTCTCTTATAGTCGACTAATACCATGTGTAGTCTACTTGACCCAACCCTAGTCGACTAATCCTGTGTGTCAAAACAGACCCAACTCTCTGTTTGTGCATTAGTCAACTTGACAGTAAAATATAGTCGACTATAGCAAAGTGTAGTCGACTAACCTTGTCCCCTAGTCGACTAATCCCTGGTCCAGTCGACTTGAAGTTAGTTGCAGTCAACTTGATTCAATTATCCAGAAAACTGTCAGTCCAACGTATCTTACCCTAGTCGACTTATAGTCAAACCTAGTCGACTTATAGTAGGAAAATTGTCTAGTCTAGTCGACTAACTCCATAGGCAAGTCGACTATAGGCAGTTTCTGACTGTTGGACAGTTTCTGACTGTTGGTCTTTTGTGCAACGTTTCCCAACGTTTCAATCATTCAAAAGGCACTTGTAACTACCCTAACTACCCCTAGAGTGCAGCTATAAATAGGGTGGTTAATCCAAAGGCCAAAGAACAATCCAAAAACTTCAATTTTCTTAGATCAAATTCTACCAAATCTGAAAACTGTTTTTCCAACTTCTGTTCTTCACCAAAAGTCATTTCCATTGTGAAGTTCTCTGAAGTTTCTCCTATACTAGACCTTTTCCATGTTCATACACAATACCAAGGCTTATAGGAAAGTTATAATACTCAAAGCAATTATTGTACACAGGTGGCTTCTTGGTGTAGAGGCAGTTATACAAGGTGAAGTGTGTTCTCTTGGTGGAAGAGAAGGTGTACACATTTGGCAAAGGGGATTTGTCAAGTGGTGTGCCTGGTTGTGATTTTGGGTGTACAAAATCAAGGATAAAGGAAAATCTCAAGCGGGTGGCTTGGGGACTGGATGTAGGTCACGAGGACCGAACCAGGATAAATCTCTCGTGTTTGCGTTTGTCTAAACTTTTCTGAGATTTGTTTTCCTTTACTGCAAGTATATTTATTTGTTTAACTTAATCCTTCTTTGTGAGTATTTGTGTTGACTTTGTAGTTTAGATCCATAAGTGCCAATAGAGAAAGTTCCGCATTTGGCATCATCTCGGAACCAACAATTGGTATCAGAGCGGCTTCAAGTCAACAACCAAACAAGGATGGCAACGGAGTTCCCTTCGTCACAATTCAAAGAAGGACATTCTACACAACGTCCACCGCTATTTGACGGATCCAATTACAACTATTGGAAGTGTAGAATGAAGATCTACTTGCAATCGCTCAACTACGAACTTAGGAACATTGTTGAAGCATCGTACACCAAACCATCAACCAACTACAACGCTTGGAGTGATGATCAAAAGAAGAATGCGAACCTTGACGCCAAAGCGATGAATGCCCTATTCTGTGCCCTAACCAAAGAAGAGTTCAACCGTGTGTCAACAGCCACTTCTGCACATCAAATATGGCATACTCTTCAGGTAACACACGAAGGCACAAGTAAAGTTAAAGAGTCTAAAATATCTGTTCTTCTCCACAGGTTTGAATTATTCAAAATGGAGGAGAATGAAACCATATCTGAAATGGTCACAAGATTCACCGACATTACCAATTCATTAGCATCACTTGGAAAGGACTACACCCAAGTTGAAAGAGTTCGTAAGATCCTTCGTGCACTCACACCAGAATGGGAGAAGAAGACAACCGCCATTGAAGAGGCGAATGACCTCTCAACTATGACATTAGAAAACCTAATCGGTAATCTAATGGCATATGAAGTGCAGTTAGAAGAAAGAAAGAAGGACGAATGACAACACCGCTCAAAGAAGAAAGAACTCGCCTTCCATGCATCCTCCGACACGGACGATTCCAATGACGATGAAGAGGAGATGGCAATGCTTTCAAAGAAATTCAGGCGATTCTTAAAGCAAGGTAAATTCAAATGCTTTAATTGCAATAAACTAGGTCATATGAAGATGGATTGCCCTTTGCTCAAGAAGAAAGAAAAATACAAGAGCAAAAAGATCAGAAAGAAGAAAAACTACGAAGCATCATCAGAATACAGTGATTCATCTTCCTCGGATGAAGAAGAAACCACTGAACGTGTCAACCTATGTTACATGGCACTAGAAGATGATGAGGTATCATTTTCTGAACTTTCTGATGCATTTCATGAATTGTTTATTGATTTGAAAAATGAAAATTGAAAAATAAAGTTTTATCAAAAGAAAATGAAAAACTTTTAAAGGAAAATTCATGTTATGCTTTACAATATTCTTCTATAAATTCTCAACAAGATGAGTTTGAAAAAGTCATATCATCTTTGAAAAATGAAAATGAGAAGTTTATAAAAGAGAACATTTTTCTGAAAAAGGAAACTGAATCTTTGAATAAAAGGATTTCTATTTTAGATAAAGATATTTCAGTTTTCAAAAAGAAATATGAAGATCTTTTACAAAATGTGACTAAGTTCAATAAAGGAAAAGAAAAATTGAATGATTTATTATCTTTTCAGAAGTTGTCACATGATAATCATTATGGTATTGGATATAATGAAAAGTCTTCATATGTTAGTAATCCATATGTGAAAAGAAAGTCTAATCATGTTTCAAAAAGAATTAAGACAAAGTTTATATGGATTCCTAAGAATTTAAGTTTTCATGATAAAAATACATATATTACTTCATACATTCATGATATATGTGATTCTTGCAACTATGTGTATACTAACAGGTGTAAACCAAATTCTAAATGGATTTGGACTCCTAAAGGTTAATATGTTCTTTTATGTTTGGTCCCATCTAACGTTTATCTTGCAGGTACCATGTAAAAATTGATAAGAACATATATATATATATATATATTTACTAATATATTTGTTGCAGGGGGAGAACAAAGTCTTTTCATATTTGTTATAACCCAATTTCTGCAGGGGGAGGAAAATATAACATATTTTCTGCAGGGGGAGCACTTGTGCACACAAAGCGTCATCATCATAAAGGGGGAGAATGTTGGAACATATTTCGATGAAGACTTTGTGAAGCATTTCATTTGGAGCTCTAACACACGAAGAATCAAGAGTTCTACATGATCAAGATGTCCCAAAGAGAGTTGATATGATGTGGTTTGTAATTATGAAATAGCATGTAAAACACACACACATATCATAGTCCTGTTAGTCGACTTACAGTCTCTTATAGTCGACTAATACCATGTGTAGTCGACTTGACCCAACCCTAGTCGACTAATCCTGTGTGTCAAAACAGACCCAACTCTCTGTTTGTGCATTAGTCGACTTGACAGTAAAATATAGTCGACTAATAGCAAAGTGTAGTCGACTAACCCTTGTCCCCTAGTCGACTAATCCCTGGTCCAGTCGACTTGAAGTTAGTTGCAGTCGACTTGATTCAGTTATCCAGAAAACTGTCAGTCCAATGTATCTTACCCTAGTCGACTATAGTCAAACCTAGTCGACTTATAGTAGGAAAATTGTCTAGTCTAGTCGACTAACTCCATAGGCAAGTCGACTATAGGCAGTTTCTGACAGTTGGACAGTTTCTGACTGTTCGTCTTTTGTGCAACATTTCCCAACGTTTCAATCATTCAAAAGGCACCTGTAACTACCCTAACTACCCCTAGAGTGCAGCTATAAATAGGGTGGTTAATCCAAAGGCCAAAGAACAATCCAAAAACTTCAGTTTTCTAAGATCAAATTCTGCCAAATCTGAAAACTGTTTTTCCAACTTCTGTTCTTCACCAAAAGTCATTTCCATTGTGAAGTTCTCTGAAGTTTCTCCTATACTAGACCTTGTCCACGTTCATACACAATACCAAGGCTTATAGGAAAGTTGTAATACTCAAAGCAATTATTGTACACGGGTGGCTTCTTGGTGTAGAGGCAGTTGTACAAGGTGAAGTGTGTTCTCTTGGTGGAAGAGAATGTGTACACATTTGGCAAAGGAGATTTGTCAAGTGGTGTGCATGGTTGTGATTTTGGGTGTACAAAATCAAGGATAAAGGAAAATCTCAAGCGGGTGGCTTGGGGACTGGATGTAGGTCACGAGGACCGAACCAGGATAAATCTCTCGTATTTGCGTTTGTCTAAACTTTTCTGAGATTTGTTTTCCTTTACTGCAAGTATATTTATTTGTTTAACTTAATCCTTCTTTGTGAGTATTTGTGTTGACTTTGTAGTTTAGATCCATAAGTGCCAACAGAGAAAGTTTCGCATTTGGCATCATCTCGGGACCAACATTTCCGTGCATGCTGAAGCAAATGTACAAATGGCACATTAACTCCCGGTAAGTCTCAAACAAGGCGGGCTCCTGCTTCTCCAGAAGTGCCAATTCCACCTCACACGGGAAGTATTCTTCATATGGATAGATCCCAAAGGTAGAGCAGAGACTTCCCACATCTCATGCAGAGCCAAGCCTAGTTCGCCAACGGGGGTGAAGAAGGTCCCTGAAGCCGGGCAGTACAATTCAAAGATGGCGTAGAAGCACGCCACGTTCATCTCAATGGCGTAGCAAGTCGCCCTGACGGCCTCATGAAGGTTCAGCCTCTCCAGATCCTCCTCGAAATGAGCGAGGATGTATACAGTTAAATCCCGCCACCATGCCTTCGGAGGGTGAATCTAGCCGGGAGTTCTGAAGTCAGTGGCTGGGTAGTTCCCATTAACCTTGAAGAATTGGTTGCCAAAGGTCAGCGCCACTGCAGGATTTTCTCCCACTGGGATCTCTCGCGATACATTCCCAGGATGTAGACCCATTATGCAACGAGGAGGCCCTGCTCTTGCATAACCAGGAGACGGAAGCATCAATTTCCCTACATGGACGGAGTCGGTACTTCGGCTCAATTCCCATGACATCTTCCGAGCCTGCGTCACGCATTGGAAGGAAGATAAAGAAAAATGCCGCTTGTTAGAGGGAAGATAGAACTTCTCGCCATCCAACTGGAAAATCCATTGCCCTTCCCCGGCCAGCAGTTGGCGATCAGGATCTGGTGCGGCATCCCCGAACATGAAGTCGGGCTTCCTATAGGTTCGACGGTCAAAATCTTCAAGGGGAGCCGTAGTCAGAATGCTCCTCGTGGTGCGTTGCTCCCCACCATAAATAAGCGTGTCTCGAACGAGAGAGCTCCGCTCACTAAACAGAGAAGCCTGCCCTTAGAATTGCAGGCTGACATTGCCATCCAATCCCCTAGTCATCCCAAATAGATTATTCGAAGGACCAGGAGTGTAGTGCACTGCAGGAACAAAGAGAAACTATGATCAGTTCATCAGCCAAGCAAAGGCCTAAACAAAAACACAATTTTCGCTAAGGCATAGCTTCGCTCTCCGAGCGAAGCTAGCATGACGATAGCTTCACCCCGAAGCTTAGCCTCGCAATTGCAGTTAATTCCGTACTTCACAGCAAAAGCCAGATATAAGGAAATATCCAAGTGTTAGCTTCACTTCAGAAGTTTAAATAGAATGCGATACAGCCCTGAGGATTAACTTCGTCAGAAGGATATTACGGTCCTGTTCTGTCAAATTTCAAAGGACAGCTTCACATCCTGTCATCCAACAGGATATGAACAGCTTAAGGGATAACTTCGCCTGGAAGCCCAAAGAAGAACTATTCAGTTCTTGGATCCCCAATCAAGAAATCAAAGAGGAAATTCAGGGAACCAAATTCCCTAAGAGCATCAGATCATAATTGATCATTTTTGGGTTCATCCAAAGACAGCCAGACATCGGCCTTAAAAGAGAGACGGTAGTCTCTAATCGAAAGGGAAAGTTTCCTACCGGCGATTGGTCGTTCGATGACCGGAGGAGGAGAAGGACCCTCCGCTGCAGAAGTGGCCACTTCTTTTCCCGCTCGTCTCTTGGGCGCCATTGAAGAACTGTGGAAGTTCTTAAACTCTTGAATGAAGAGGAATGAAGAAGAAAGAAGAAGAAGAGTCAAGTGCTCTGGAAAATTCAAAGAGAAATGATGACTTTCTCTCTCAGCCCGACCGGGCTTTTATAGGCCGATGATCGCCTGAAACGACGCCTCGAAAAGAGTACAGGCTGTCGTTTCAAATTAATTTGAAACGGCGCCTAAAGCGCCTTCCCGAGAAGCACTGATTCAGCCCCACCAAGGGCTAACTTCGCCACGAGTTAAAATGCGGACTTCGCATAATACATCAATGACTTCGCCAACAGGATTGCCTTAACTCCGCTGAAGGCATAGGCCGAACTTCGCAGATATGCTAACCTCGTCGGAAGCTCATTCTTGTTTCAGATGAAATTCTATCTTTAACCCCGCATGGAGTTTAGCTCCGCGGAGCCAAGTTCAAGATGAAGGCAAAGCAAAAATCAGATGAGCAGAAAATGAACTTTCATTAATTTAAAAGGCAAGGTACATTGATACTATATCAAGGTTGTGTTTCATACAACAGAATCATTTGCTCAAAAGGCATACAAGTGATCTTATCTACTTTCAAGCGAAACCAACTGGACACGAAAGGCCTTCCTCCTGCACAAGGTCATAATCCTTCACATAATGATAGAAGGTGCCACCAGAACAGATTATGCCACCAGGACAGATTGTGCCACCGGGACAGATTGTGCCACCAGGAAGCCGAACCTTCTCTGATTAAAACTGGCAAAGGACTGATCGCCACCAGCAGGTTGGATCTGCTTTGATGAAAATTGGCAATGGGAAGATTCGCGACCTTACAGGTGACGTCCGCTTTCCCGAAGTGGATCATCTCGGATAAGCGACTACCAGCCTCGCCTCGAAGTGGATCATCTCGGATAAGCGACTGCCAACCTCCTCTGGGACGCACAGCGGCTACCCCAGTTTGTTCCTCCTGCTTAAGAGTAAAGTCTCAACTGGAAAAGCAAGAGGAAATTTCCTAGTTTCTTTCATCAAGTCACAAGATTGGCGAACATAGCTCACTGCAATGTGAACCGGAACAAATTAGTAGCTAAACACAGGAAAAGCTGCAAAAGCACTAAGTCAAATTCTTTGAGGCGGAGCAATCTGATTCAGTCAAGCATTGATTTCAGTTAAAGCAGAGGATAGCCTCGCTTGCACAGTGATAATGGGCTAGCTCAGCAAGTGCCAAGTCTTAGTCTCGCCTATATGGCTAAGCCAGACTGACCCTGAGGGACGCAGTCTTAGCCCCACCTATATGGCAAGACTGGCTCAACTTTGAAGAGACTAAATCCCAAGTTTTGCCTGTGTAGCGGACTTAACACGCATGCAGTGATCTTTCTTTGATCAAGTCAAAATGATAGCTTCGCTGGGAAGCTATGCTGAAATCCTTTTCTGCAGATCAGTCAATTACAAAATAAAGAACAAGGGAAATCGATCCCTGAGGCAGCTGTTAGAGCTAAGTTAAGGGAGATGAACTCCCTAAAAGTTTATTGGTAAAGTCTCTGAATGATCAAGACTTACCGGTCCTTGGCCGGGTAATAACCAGAGTGGGCATCCCCACTAATTCAGAGATCTGAGTATCTCTCTCAACCAAGAGAAGAGAAGAAGAGCAGATCACTTCTCTTCAGAGGACCTCAAGTGTCCTATTTATAGGCCTCATGGCCTGAGCACTGCTGCCTCAAGCGTGGAAGCACGAGTGCATTTAAGGCATTTATTGTGCCTTGAGAAGAGGGACGGTTTTCCTTGGAACCGTGCAAAGGGAGAAGCGTCTCCCTCATAAAGGCATTGATGGCGCCTTGAAAAAGGGAATATCCTCCCTCAGAAACGCACAAGGGAAGAATATCTCCCTCGATCAATGCGAGAGAAGGAGTAATCTTTCTCGTAACCGGCCCACAGCAGTTGGCCTCGGGAAAGCAACAGATGCTCCAGAGCGAACTTATTCCGGGAAGCCCAGATGCGAAGCTACCCAGACACGAATCTACATCATTCTTCGGCGAACCTATCCCAAAGCAGGATTAAAAGCAAAGCTGAACTCAACCACCATGGCGATGTTCGTACTTCCCATACCACCGATCAAAGCAGTTCAAAGTATTTCGAAGTCTGAGCCATTGCAGACTTTTGAAAACTTTGAAGGGGTCTTGTTGACACTTAAAAAAGACAAGATTCTTATTGGTCTGAATAATGTCTAAACTTGTTGACATCTACAAAAGACAAGTGACAGACAAGCTGACGACCAGTTTTCACCCATCTCCGAGGGACAAGGAAGCAATTTGGACTCCACTGATCCATAAAGCAGACAGTAAGCCCGGATTGCCTCTAAACAGACCTCAGCAGGTCTAAGATGCTAGCACTTAAGCATTACATGAGCCCAAAGGGATAGCCTCGCCTGAGAGGCTAAGATCATTAAACTTCGCATTGAAGCCATTCACAGCTCCGCCAGGAAATTAATTCATAGCTTCGCTTGAACTGCTGAAGCGCAACTCCGCAGAGAGGGTTAGCTCCGCCTGAAGCCACGCGCAACTGCGCAGAAAGGGTATATGGTAGCTTCGCAACAGATGACATCTAGCTCCGCCGAAGAAGCCTTCCTCTGACTTCGCCAGATACTGCCTCCAGCTCCGCTGTGAATTTAAAGCAGGCAGCGCCGCTGCGGGTCTGATATGGTCAACCTTTGACCAATTAAATCTACAAATGAGATCAAATCCAATCAAGATCAAATCTGAGATCAAATTTGGCAGTTGATTGCCACAATCTCTTGACTCTTCTAAAAACGAGTAAGAAGATCAGGGGAAATCCTCCAACGATATGGAAAGGATCAAAACAGATCAAGAGGATCAACCGACCTGCCATTTCTAGCTTCGCAGAAGCTGATCCTAGCCTCGCAGTAAGGCTACTTTCCAGATTTAAACAGATTTGATTCAATCTGTTTCTATATTTTCAAGGGACAATTATACCCCTGCTCTCCCTATAAATAGCCCACCAGGGGCACAAGAAAAAAAAAGAGGCGATACGCAAGAGAGAGGACTCCACAAGCAGAGACTTCTTCACAATGCACCGTGCGCACAAACAGAGATCTATTCTCTTGAATTCAGAGACTTTTAGAGAACCACTTCTCTAATCAGGGTACTGATACCCTAATACCTTCTTCTCAAGGAATCTCCGGAACCAGACGAGAAGGAATTCCTAATTGAAGGCGGTTTTGAGAAGTAACAAGAGGGTTCTACCAACCTTCTGTTCTCTGATTCCCCGAACCAGGCGAGAAGGGAATCTCATCGCTCGCATCGTCAAAGGGACAAAGTGATCGCGCGCTGACCAGACTCCTATCGGCACACTTCTCCAGAATCTCTGAGGAGATCTACTTGTAATCTTTTTAAGAATACTTGTAATTTAGCTCCTCAACTCTTTTTATTGTAAGTTTTCCCCTTTGCAAATCAATGGAAAACAATCCCTCACAGTAAATTGCTCTCCTATTTAACTTCCCCCAGTGAAATTACAAAATTTTTGATTGTTAAGTTAGCCGTCACCTCTGGCAATCAAAATCAATCGCTTTTGTTTGTTTGATTTTCAACTCAAAAGAGAACAGATTAGATTTGAAAAGCAAAATAATCATTTTTACTAAAATCAAAAAAATAGTAGTGATACAATACTCTCTCTCTCTGTTATTCAAAAAAAGAATAGAGATAAATAAGTATTACAAAAGAGAAAAGAAAAAAGTTATTCCCATACAGTAAAGGAGTTATTCTCACATAGTAAAGGACTTAATTTGTTCTTTCTACTTGGCAATGTCCCTCTAGCAAGCCTCTTCGGCCGCAGCCATCGCCTGATCCCAAAGCTCATCCTCGATCAGCAGTCTTCTAGCGGCATGCTGGGCCCAAAGAGTCTCTAACCCGGAAGATCAGATAGTCAGCTCCTGTTGCACTTGGCTCCTAGCAGTCTTGAGCTTCTTCATCTTCTTTTGCTCCTGCACCAATACTTGCTCATTATCTTGAATCAAGGCTTGTGCCTTGGCAATAATTTCTCGAACACTAGCAATGATGTCCTCCAGGCTTTTTTGCTTTAAGCTCTTAATTTCAAAGATTGGTTAATAGAGTTTGATAGCTGACCCGGATGTTGTCCAGATGACGGGGCTCTTCAGCTATCTCCTTCTCAGCCTCTTCATGAAGACGTTCTTGATCAGCGGAGAATTTTCCTAGTACCAATTGAGCAGTAGTGACCAAGTTGGACCCTCTAGGTTCCACAGGTGTCTTGAGTAAGACCCCAGTTGCTCCACTCGTTCCTGGTACACCTTGGCTCATTCGCAACCACCCCCTTCTTGATGTTCTCGATGTGGTTCTCGAGCAGTGACAGGATGAACTCAAAAGAGCTTCTCCTAGAGAGTACCAACTCAGTGCAGTACTGCAGCATAGACAAGAATTGGTTAATCACTTAAGTGATCAGATCTTCCAAAATATATACTGCTAGAGCAAAGTTGGCTAGAGCACTTGATGACCCGATCTCTACAATAGTGACAATGGTACCCTATGAAGATGGAGGTGGTGCGCTCGCCTTTCCTAAAAATACTGGTGCAAGTTGGACTATTAGTTGCTTCATCTCCAAAGTCAACATTAGAGCTTCAAATGTTGAAGTGATAGCAGGAGCATGGTAGCAACTTCGAGGTGGGTTACGCCTTAAGAGCTTCATCTGCTGGAGTGTTGACAGAGCTGTCTCCCACACCTGTGCTCACAATAGGTTCAGTTGTTTGAGCCAGTGTGAAAATAAAAACTAAAGAGAGAGAAGAAGATGAAAACATAAAAAAAAGATAGTGTAGTGGTTTGGAAAACAATTTCAAAAACAAAGTAAAAAGTAAAGAAAACTTATGGCTATTAACTACTAATTGATCCCACTAATCATGCTAACCTCTTAGAGTGATAGTTGCCTCACATGAATCCTTAGCAATCACTAGGCTTGGCTTCAAGAGCTTTTCAAAGCATAGTCCATAAGATTGCTCTCCACATCCAAACTTGATTAACAAGGTGCAAGTTTCAGTTAATCCATCAAAACTACAAGACAACAAGTATGAATTGAAGTAAACATTGCAAGTTAGCTTGTTAGTAAGTTAGGAGTTAGAACCCATCATCATGAGCCATCAATAATTCTTATAAGAGCAAGGCCTTATAGATGCTATTAGATTCATGTGGGTTATCAATCAAGTTAGTAGTTAGATCACCATAAGAGAAAACTAGCTAAGCATCTAGGAAGAAATCAAAGAAGTAACAATAAAGAGAAATGTGGAAAAATTTTATATATTGTCACACTCTATGACAAATAACTCTCTTTTTCTCCTATGAATCACTCTCTAGTCTAATCCTAAAATTAAAGAAGAAAATACAAAGAAAAGAAAAATAAAAAGAAAGAAAATCTTATATTACACTGAAGAGAAGAAAACCCTAGAATCTGCTTTCCTCTCCGCATTCTAGTCTTCTGAAGGGGTATTTATAGGCAAAATGGACTTCTAAAAGAAGAGAAGATGCCATGCATTGAAAATCGGGAGCTCTCTTCCTGAGTTTGCCGTGAAAACGTGATAAAAGTCGCGTTTCCTCGCAAGATCAGGGAGAGAGTTCCTGATCTTTTGGCTTCTGTATATACTTTATTTTTCGTTTCGAAAGGCTTCTGTATATACTTTATTTGTGTAATTTGAATCCGTATTTCTCCAGATACAACTTTAATTAGGATCCAATGTATTCTTCTAGACTTATCTTGGTCTCCAAGAAATCTTGATTAATTACCCAAAAATGGATTTAATTAGGTTCCTATTCCAACTTTGTCCCTACCCTTTGCAATCAGCATATAAGAGACTGAAAACAGGTAAATAGCAGTGTTTTATTCAAAAATCGAGTAGGAAAATATGATATTTAAGTGCAGAATTGATGACTAATCAGTATCTACTGCAGTCACTACTTTAGTGTTAGTCACAATTTCAAGAACAATAATTGCAAAAACAAAGTTCTTATATCTCACTGGGTTGGGGAGATGGAGACAGAAATTCTTCTTGGAAGTCTCCAGGCAGAGCTGACTTTTTCGCCATGTCTTTTGCGCTTGTGAAAGTTTCTCCAGTGCCGATCATGGAAACTTCTGAACCTGTGGGATGTGATAGTTCCTCAATCATCTCAATGATATCAGTGGAGGCCTCCTTCTCAGTAGTAGCAGCAGCTTCTAAAAATGTCATCAAAAAGATATTAAGACTATGTCTATATGATGAATAAAAAGAGATAATAATGAGGCGAAGAGTTTACATTCTATAGCAACGGTCTCCGCAGGAGGCAATATTGTCTCTGGTGGAGAGGTAATCTCCCCCCTCAATAATCAAGTGAGAAAACTTGCTGGTGTCCGGAGGAGCAGGCTCATCACCGAGGTCCTAATCATCTCCTAAGTAATCTACCTCTTCATTAGATGGAGAAGGTGGAATTTCAATTACAGGGGGTCTAGTCCCTATGAACTTAGTAGTAGGATTTAGCTTCGAAAACCCTGTGGATGGCACCATCACGCTTCGGGAACCAGGCTGCAAGTCCTTTGGGTCAGATCTTTCTTTTTCACCGATTGATGATGTAAAGGGGGTAGCTTCAGGTTGGGCAGGAGTACCTTCCGGCTGAAACGCAGTCGCAGTCCTCTGATCCCCTATAGGTCCTTTAGTCTCCTCCTCAGTAAAGAAAGTTTCTTCCTTGCCTATCACCATAGGACCCCTGGTGCGTCGACTCTTAGGTTGCAAATTGGCACTCGAGTCTTCTTCCTCTCCTTCAGTATCTTTGCCCACTGAAAAGACTGGTTTAAGGCATGCCTTTGGCCTAAGAGTTTCCCTCAGATAAGTTTCAGCCTCGAATCCTCTGTGTGCCTTCTTATGGCTTGAACCAGCTCCAGTAGAAGAATACTGAGCATGCTTTGATACAGTTTGGCGTGATTATCTTGCAGGATGCTCCTCAGTGGTCTCATCACCACGCTCCGGGACATAAGCCTCACTCTTGGCTTCAAAGAACTCATTCATACCCTTCAAGTGAGTGTCCTTAGAGTCTTTATGGGCATAACAAAGAGGCTTGATCCCCTTTATACATGAGTTGTTGATCGCGTAACCCGGCACTGTGTCTGTAATAACAAACCAAGTGCAGAAGCTGAGAGTGGTGTAGGAGTTTAGCATCCTCTGTGGAAGGCTTAATGTTGCACCCGGACCTCCAATCACATTGAAGTACCGTGTCTGCGCCCCTTCGTACATGTTTCCACTGAAACGAAGGTTGGTATTTGGATTTCCGATATAGAGTTTATCATATCCAAATTAGCAGGCAAATCGGATTTGCATTAGGGCTCGATCGTATAGACGTCCCCCTAATGGAATACCAAGTACCCAGGTCAAATGTTGATGAGCCAACAAAATACTCTAGTGGAAGGGTCAGTGAACCCATCTGGAGTGGCACAGTCAAAGAATCGCTCTCCGTAGGATGCTCCTGGGAAGTCTGGAAAGCACCTAACTAGTTGGTAATTCACACTATTCTGAATAGTCCTTCAGATCATGTACATATAAGAGCTTAGCCAGCTAAAGCATTTCAACTTCTGCATAAATGGCATGAAGACTTCTGATGCCTGCACTACCATCATCAAAGATGGGTAGTGCATAACATACTATGCCACCAAGTAGGTGTATGGTAGTTCAACTGTAGGATTGGGTATCTTCAATTGGGGCTCACCATTCTTGTCAACAGTGATATTGCCCTCTACATCCTCAAGACCTTTCACATGACAGAAACTCTTGATCAGCAGCCGCAGCCCACTCTGGAGATATCCCGCCATCACCGGGAGCATGCTAAGTGTTCGGCCATACATCAAAAGAACGGCTTGGTAGACCACCTCAGTGATGATAGCGTCGTGAAGTAGCATTGGCATGACACACCTTTTTAACCAAAGCATCAGGAACCCCACAGGTAGAGCCCTATCTGATATAGGGATCCTAGCTTGATGATGGAAGCTCTAAAAGACCACATTTGGCTTGTACTTATCCTTATTTGATTCAGTGATATACGAACTTGCTGATGCATTGATTCTCTCCTCGTTCTCTGCATCCGTGTTGGGAGCTAGACAAGACACCGGGCCAATTTTGGCCCCCAAACCCTAGAATAAATAGCTTGCTCAAGGCATTTGTTTTACTCCTCCAGCCCTCAATCTAGTGGTCTGGGAACAAATGTGAAAGTGACAGAGTACTTCCTAATAGGTCTCATACACCAAGGGGGCATCCTTCTTCATCAAGTGCAGTTTCTCTGTGTCGAAAATGTACTCTTCATATGGAATATCCCACATCGTTAGACCGAAAACATCATACATCTCATGCAGTGCAAATCTCATCTTCCCGACTGGGGTGTAGAAAGTACAAATCTCCAGATTATAACGCTTCAACATAGTATAAAAGTGGTAGTTGCTACGGGGAATGCCGTATTGAATAGCCCTGACTGCGGTGTACAAACTAGAATGCACCAGCACTTCTTTTAGCTCCTTAAGGACAAAGCTCACCATCCTCGACCGCTACTGCTTCTTTGAAGAATGGATCCATCCCAGCGCCCGGAAGTCACCTTCCAGGAAGTTACTCCTTGCGGCCTGAATTAGTTAATGAAAGTACTGGCCTGTTTGCAAGTCTCGCTTGTGGGATACTCTGACCTCAACAAGCCCGATTGCAGTCCAACTACATTCCTGCTATGGCCAACTCGG
Organism: Agave tequilana; assembly: GCA_038442645.1. NCBI lineage: Eukaryota > Viridiplantae > Streptophyta > Magnoliopsida > Asparagales > Asparagaceae > Agave > Agave tequilana. The sequence continues at coordinate 75,171 of JAVJIF010032004.1, forward strand.
AATAATGTATGGTTAGATATCTTCCTCATAGCAATGCCCGACTGTTTTTTAGTTAACTCCCAGTCCATCTGCTGGTGAAGAGACAGGGACTGCAGGTACGATAATGGAAACATCCTCTCCATGTTGGGAAGGAAGAAACGTCAGTTTTCGATCTAATGAAGCCACTTGTAATTGCCATCGTACAGATCTTTCTCATCCTCGTCAATAGAGTCCCCAAAGAAGAAATCTGAATTCCTTAGCAGCGTTCATGCATCGGACTCCAACCGTCCATCTGAGAGGAGTTCCCTAAGGTCAATGAACTGGCCTGGCTCAATTTGGACTAACACTCTTGGTTCTTCTCGGGAAATGCTGGTGCCATCTTCTGAAGACTGAAGATGACATTTGGATCTTGCCCACCCATGTGCCCGAAGTGATGCTTTTTGAAAAGAGGATCAAAAGAATACCTTACTGCAAAGAAGAAAAACATAAAATTAGAATTTTTGATCAGTGAAAAATACTAAATGTTGAAGCTCAAACATGGGTCTTAACACATGAGACTCGTGTCCAAAGAGTTGAAACGCGAGGCTCAAGCGAGGTCCACGTATGAGCTTCAAACTTGAAACTTAGAATTTCTTTCGGTGTTGGAACTCAAATGTGTGTCTCCAAATGCGAAGCTCATCAGACCCGCATTTTGTTCATGAACACGAGAGTCGTGTTGACAAAACAAAACGTGAGTCTCATCGAACTCGTGTTCTATTCATCAATGTGAAAGTTGCGTTCACAAATCGAACACGAGCAAATAAGCTTCGTGTTGACTGTTCAATTTTAAAAAAAGTTTAAGAGATAGAGTCTTTTCAAGTTCCATGGCAAAAGTCATTTTTTTGCCTAAAATAGGGGCTTTCTGAGGAGGATAACCACCTATTGTGGTATGGCGGCGCTTGATGAAGAAGCATGACGTTTCCCCTTTGAAGCCATTTTGTTGGTGAAACCTTTGAAAAATATTGAAAAAGCTCAAAACTTTTATAGGTTCTGAGAAGCTTTGAAAAGCTTTGGAAACTCAAACACGAGTTTAAATTAAGAAGACGGTCAAATGAAATGACTGAAAGACCCTAGTCTATTTATAGGCCATTCAATGATCATGATACGTAGCGTAGATCTCGAGTTAATCTGAGTGAGACACGTGTCTTTGGACAAAGTTCGCATTCAGATGACGTCCGCATCCAGAAGCATCCAACGCAACTTTCACATTTCAAACAAACTAGCTAGCCAGGGTCACGTCACAATATCAAATTAGGATCGCGTCTCAAATGAGGGTCGCATCTTCATCAAGGAGGTCCACATCCAAAGAGACAGTGCGATAATCGTGTCTTCATTAGAGTCGTGTTCTCTCTTTCAAACACAAGGAGTATGTTTTTTGCTTTGCAGTCAGTTCAACAGTATACTGGTAAAAGAGATTGATGACTCTACCATTTCAACAGTACATCGACAAGACAAACTAAAGCTCAAATACGTTCTAGACTGAGTTTCTAGATACTTATGATGATCTTCCCTGGGGGCTTCAAGCGGTTCAATAGTATACTCATGAAGACCAGAATCCAGACACGATCAGGCTCCGGGCATTTGAAAGATTGCCAATCCAATCACAAAGGCCCAAAACAAGATGAAGTCCAAAGTATTCTAAAATCCTTCCCAGACCACCACAGGATTTCAAAAACTTTAGAGGGGGTTCTGTAGGCTGTCTAAAATTACTGAAGACAAAGCATCAGACACGGGCCTCATGCCAACGTGAGATTTACACTTCATCAATAACAGACACGAGGGTCGCATTTTATGCTAAACGTGAGCCTGTGAGATCCGCGTTTCAATTCAACATGCGAGCTTGTGAGTTCTGCACTTCAACTCAACACGCGAGCATGTGAGCTCCGCGTTTCTTCATCAGAACGAGGTCCGCGTCCAATGCGAGACCCGCATTTTTAATATAACAGGTAGCAATTAGTGGGTCAATTACTACCCACTTTCTCTCTGCATAATAAGATTTAAGGGGCCAGTTATCCCTTTGAATGTTGGCCCAAAAGCCCATCACTCTAGTTTTGATGATGACTAACTCATGTAGTTATAGTATTAATGATCTTATTGTGTTTAAGTTTCAGATATTTATCAAAATCTTAGTTAGTGTTTAGCTTCTTTGAAAATAATACATGATGATTCAAGAGCTCAAGCTTATAGAACATATCAAGCACTGAAAGAGGAGTCAAGTTTGGATCAAGTCTTCTTAGAGAAGAAAATGTATAAGAAGACTTGTCTGAAGTTTGTGAGTTTAGATCTCTTGTAAAGAATAGATTAGTTTTGATTTCTCAAGCTTACACACACACAAAAATTTTGATTTTCGGTTTAACCGTTTTGATTTCACAAGTTATATTTATACAGTTTTCATCTTAATAGAATAAGTTTTATAGTTTGTAATATGTGTTGGATCACATCCACACATATTAGAGCTTCAATTATTTATAGAAACTTATTTGTATATGTTTTAAGTTTCAGTTTATCAAGTACACATTTTTCGGTTTCATGAATAGATTTTATCAAAACATGTTCACATTGGTTTATGCATATATTGGATTTCATTGATATACATTGTAGCTTCATAAATGTTTAACTTATTTTGGTAAATTTAGTTCATGTGTTTAAATTTTGTATTTATCAAAATATATTTTGATGCTTATTGTCAAAAATAAGTCTATATCATTTATTATGCATATTGGATTCTATTCATACATATTGTGCTTCAACTGTGTTTAAATAACTTGTTTTTGTATTTATACAAGTTTTGAAAAATTGAATTTTCATTTAGAAGTTTGATTTTTGAATAATACAGTTTTTGTTTTAAAGCTTAAATTTTCATGTCTCAAAAATAGTTCACATGCTTGTAATATATGTTGATTTTTTATCACATATTTGTGCTATATTATATTTACATGAACTTATATTTGTGAAATTTATTGAGATTTATAAATGGGTTTTAAAATGTCATTTAAAAATCCCTTCAATATTGGTTTTGGGTTTCTATCGGCCAACCGCACGGTCGATCGATGGCTTGAGCCGGTCGACCGGGAGATCGACTGATATGCACAAACATGCACAGCCCATGAGAGTTAGGCAATTGTTCAACTGACCAGTCGACTGACTGTCCTTGTAGAACTTTAGGGTTTCATCGGTCAACCGACAGGTCGACTGACAACCACCAACGGTTAAAAATATGGTCAATGGCGGTCGACCCCTGGTCGACGACAGGTCTTTCTTGTTGGCCCAAAGGCCTATCACCCTAGTTTTGATGATGATCAACTCATGAAGTTATGATTACTAATGATCTTGTGCTAATTAGTGACAGATTCATGATCAAGATCTTAGTAGGTGCAAAGCTCAACAAAGGTTAAAAGATCAAGATTTGGAGCTTGCATGTTGTGATCCAAGGAGCTTTGGATCAAGCTTGGACCAAGTCAAGATGATGTGAAGCTTCAAGTGAAGACTTCAAGAAGTTGAAGACTTGGGTCTAGGTATAGAATTTGTATTTTTGTTTTAGTAAAAATGTAAAGGATAGATAGTTGGTGGATTGCTCAAGGTATATCACACACACACACTCTTGATAGAACTCTTGATTTTAAGTGCTTTCATAAAAAGATTTTCTAGAGTAGAAAAAGATTTTTCTTTGAGACAAAATACTATTTTGGATTTTGGTATTTCATAGTTCATATCTTTAAACCAAAACCATGATTAGTGCTTTATGTCAAAAACATAGATATTTCTTATTGATTGTGTAGTGGATCATATCCATACACACTATGCTTTAAAATGAACTCAAATATCTTGTTTTTGTATTTGATGAAGATTTAGAAAAACAAGTTTGGAAAAACATGTTTTGGAAAAATACATTTTAGTTATTGAGCTAATATTTCCAAGTTACAAAAATAGACCAAAACATCTATAACATGTCTTGATTTTGTGCAAGCATGTTTGTTCTTTCAAGTATATTGGTAAAACTATTTTTGTAGAATTTCTATGTATTTTTTAGGATTTTATAAAAGATTTTTAAATCCTATTTTCAGACCTGGAGACTGGCTGACAGGCCAAACCGGTCGACCGGTCCGGTCGACCGATGTGCACAGCCCTGTGCACGTTGTCAGCACAGTGGCCGGTCGACCGGGTCGGTCGACCGACCAAGAGAGCTTTGCTCTCTGGAAATATCAGTCGACCGGGCCGGTCGACCGACAGTTCATTCCAGGTTATCGGTCGACCGAGCCGGTCGACCGGTGGCTGCAACGGTCAGAAAAATGACCGTTGGCCGGTCGACCGGCGGTCGACCGACAACACTGACAGGAGCCCAACGGCTCTATTTTCTGGCAGCCCTATAAAAGGGGTCTTGTCACTTGTTTTATGGAGAATTTTTTGGAGATTTCTAAGCCAGTTTTTCCTAGACATTTTCAGAAGTTTTCTCCACAAAATAGAGTGCAAATACTTCCCATCTAAAAGGGATTTTATCAAGAGAGTGTAAAAGTGATTTCTTGTGTTTTTCACCATAGCTTTCTTTCCTTGATTTCTCACACTACACTTGAGCTTCCATTGTAAATCTATCATCTAGGAGAGTGTTGTAGTGAGAGCTTTTATTGGTGATCAAGTGTTAGATCACCAAGAGTTGATTTCTTGTAATTTGAGGAAACGGGCAAGTGTGCTCGTTGTGATTGAGTTCGGGTGCGAACTTGTGGTGCGAGGTGCGTCCTCGACGAGCCGGTGGGCTATTGGTGTGTAAGGGACTTTGGGAGTCCGAGGGTTTGTAGGTGTACGGCACCGAGGAGAGATCCGGTGGGATCTTACATAGTGGAAATCCTTCGTGTGTCGAAGGCGGGGATGTAGAGCAAGTGTGCTCGAACCTCGAAACAAACCCTTTGTGTTTGCGATTGCTTACTCTTCCCTCTCTCTCTCTTTATCTCTTTTATATCTTGCATTTACTTTCATTGTGTTCATCTTATATATGCATGATATATACCCTTGTGCTTAATTGATATATAATTGCGTGGGATTGTTGTTAACACTAGTATTCAACCAAGAGAGCCAACGCGGCACCTCAACCCATTCAAGGGGAATCTAGAGGAGCTTGTCCAGAGCCTCGCAAGGGGAATTCGGCAACACTCTTGAGTTATACATAAGTGTTTAATTAAAAGAAATTTTAATTTGGTCAACTTAGTTTTAATTCCGCATTATTTGTTCACAAGTGACCATTAGATTAGCCATCACCTATTCACCCCCCCTCTAGGTGATCTTACAATTGGTATCAGAGCCAAGTGCTCTTGATATTGGGTCTAACAACCTAGAGTTAAAGATCCTCTTTTAGGCTAATCACAAGATTTGTACACACACAATGGACTTCATGTCACCACCCACCTTTGACATTCTTAACATCCAAATTTGGAAGGTTAAGATGTCTTTGTTCCTCAAAGGACTTGGCCTTAGTGTATATCTTGCCACAACTAATAAAGAATATTGCTTAAATGGTAAGAACATTGAGGCTAATGCAAAGGCCATACATGCTTTAGTATCTAGCTTAGATGATGATTATTTGTCTAAGTTAACTAATCTTGACTCGGCTTTTGTAGTGTGGAATACCCTCACCTCCCTTGGCGAAAAGGATCTATACTATGCGGGGAGCGATTCGGACGTTGGGAGCGACACCTCCAACGTATGCTACATGGTCCAAGGGGATAACCCCCTTGAGGTAAACACCGAATCCGATGATGAGGATGTAGACATGTCATATGATGAGCTTGCTACCTTTTGTCATCTTGTTCTTGAGAAATATGACATGATTAAAAAGGAAAATAAAAATTTGAAAAAGGACATTGCTTGCATGCATAAGGAACATGACTCATATAGAAATAACATTGCATGCTTAGAAAAAGATAACAAGAATTTGAAAAAGAATTTTGATTGCATGCATGTAGAAAATGATTCTTTTAGAAATAAACTTGCATGTTTAGAAAAAGAAAATGAAGATTTGAAAAATGAGAATATTTCCTTAATGTCTAAATTGAATGTTTTATGTGAAGGAAATATGATTTTGAAAAATAAGATTGATTTGGTGGAAAAACAAAAGGAAGATGTTTTTCAAGAAAATAAATCTTTGAAAAGAAAAATTTGTGAAAAAGAAAAAGAATTTGTTTCACAAAAGAAAAAGAAAAATGATCATATATCTCATCATGCTTTACATGCCACCACTAATGAGATTAAAGATTTGAAAAATAAAATGAATAATTTGAGTTCAACCTTGAACTCTTGTGCATTCAATCATTCTAAATTGGAGTCCTTGTTTTCAAAGAAACAAGTTCCCCATGTTCATGCACATCATAACCATGCATTTGCTTATGTTGCACAACATGATCACACTCCTACACATAAGCATACTAAGGTGTACGTATGTACACATTGTTGCCGCAAAGGCCATTTAGCAAAATATTGTTTTGATAAGAAACCTCATTTATATTTTGCTAAGTATAAAAGATTTTGGGATCCTTGCAATAAAGCTAACCCCAAAGGACCCAAGAAAGTATGGGTACCAAAACCCCCACCCTTTGATTTTGATGTAGGTGAGGGCTCTCACAAAACGTGAGAGGATTGGTGCCTTGGTAGCGAATGCAATGGATATGATGGACACTCTTATAGATGCATTGCTATCAAGGAAATTTTGGTGGAAAAGACCACCATGCTTGGAGCTTTGAAGTTGGTAACAATTTCTTAACTCCTATTTTTATATACATGCTTTTACTTATTACATACATTCATAGCATGTTCATGATTTTGTTTGATTTGTGCTTCATGTGGTATTTACATGCTTAGATGTAGAATATATCAAACTTGTATGTATACATATACAAATAGTGAATTACAATTGACTCTTAAATAATTGAACTTCATGCTCACTTGTATCCACTCTATGCATGTGTATAATCTAGTTTTGATGATTCTCTTTTATACATGTTTTTGCCAATTATTTTTTTTGTGATTTACTTCATGTATATGGGTGTTTAATTCAAATCTAATAAATATACATGTATACCCGTGAGTCTTTTGCCTTCATGCAAACATTTAATAGACTCTTTTTATTTTTGGGATATGTATGCATATTGTTAGATTTGTATAAACCATACATATACCATGAAAATTGTTGATTTTAGTGAAAAATAATTTTTCATGATTTGTTGTTAAAAAATTTGACTTATGATCGTTTTTGGCTTCAATGACTATTTTCATGTGGATACTATTTACATAACCTTTGAACACTCATCTTTAAGAAAACATATAATTTGGAGCTTTATGGAATATGAGTGCTTGAACTTTTATGTATTTAGTATTATTCATGAAATACATATGATTTCATATTTATGAAGGATCTTTAACTAGTTTGTCAAAAATCTATTTAAACTAGTTATCTATTCTTCAATTGATGCACATGATCCTATTTTTATGGATAAATTCCTTTGTGATTTCAAAATTTTGATGCTTCATTGTATTGAATATTAGTTTAGATTTTAGTATTTGTCAACACTTGGATTTATACTTGTACACCTTATGGACCACAAATAAATCTATATATGATTGGGTTGAATGCTTATTTGTGCCTATTAGATGTACTAGTATAGCCTTATGTTGATGATCATTATATTCTTAAACTTGTATTCCCATTTGGATTTATGTTATGATCATGTGATTTCATTTCATGTATATGGTTATTTTGCCAAAACATTAAGATATACATGGATACCTCTTGAGTCATTTGCTTTTCATGCAAATCTATTTATAAGGACTCAATTGTATTTTGGGGATATGTATGTATACTTAATGTCTTGTCAAAACATACATATGCTATGAAATAGAATTTTGATGATTTTCATATATTAAAATTTGTGATGATTTTCGTATTTTCAAAATTTATGATTTTAAGGAATATTGAGTTTTATTGCAATTTTCATGATGCCATGTTTCACATAACATTAGTACACTCATTTTTGAAAATATGGACTTTATGGATTAGAGTGTTTTTAGTGCCTTGTGTTTCATTAATATTTCATGAAAAACTTTTTAACTTATTCCTTGATGGAAGGATCTCGTACTAGTTCTTAAAACAAGTTCATTTAACTAGTTCGAATTCTTCATATGGTAGATTATATGATGTATACACTTATGCTTACTTTTCAATTGGTATCATTGGTTATTTGCAATTGGTATCAATATGACTTCATGTTGTGTATATCCATATTTTGATTGTATGTATGAATGCCTTCAAATTATATCAATTTCTATTGGTATTATCTTGTCATACATATTGTTATCTATTTGTGCTTATTTTACAAGTGGTATTTCCTTTAAAGCACAAAGATTGTTGATGCTAAGCTTAATTAGATTTCAAATTGGTATTTCATAATAAGCTTATACATTGTGTTTTGAAATTGGTATCAAAAATTCAAAATTTGATTATTTTACAATTGATATCTCAAAATTTGTTGTTACTAAGAAAAAGTTAAAATTTTGTTTTGATAAAGAAAAATTCAAAATTTTTGATTTGTATTGTCTATATGCAAGGAGAGCTTAACATCTCTTCCATATGTAGATTCATGTTGAGTATATTATAAATTGAGGAGCTTGACAACTCTTCTTTTCATGATATACGTGTGTAGGGGGAGCTTCACATCTCCTTTTATGCATGACATATTATACGTTATGTGAATTAGGGCTTGTCATCCCTCTTTCATGTAATGTATATATGTCGGGAAGCTAACTTAACGTCTTCCTCTTCATGAATTTATATCGCATATAAATTTTATTGATTGATTTGTCTATATCCCTCCTTGATTTCTTTGTTTTTGACAAAAAGGGGGAGAAAAATTTGGTTGATGTATTTTTCTTTGAACCCTTTGTTGATGATTGACAAAAAGGGGGAGAAGAATTTGTGATTTTATATGCATGATTTCATGATTTCCTTACTTAAGGGGGAGAAGTATTTGGTTCCTTACTTAAGGGGGAGTAAGATTTGTATTTATGCATATATGTTGTCTTGCAATTAGGAGCAAAAGATTTGATTTATGATTTGATCTATATGATTGCATCTCCTACATTGCATACATATTCATGTGCTTTTATTGCCATATCTTTTATTTATTTGGTATGCATGAGTTAAGGGGGAGCTTCTTTGAAGCTTTACTTTAATCCATGCATATATAACTCCATGAGTTTTGTCATCATCAAAAAGGGGGAGATTGTTGGCCCAAAGGCCTATCACCCTAGTTTTGATGATGATCAACTCATGAAGTTATGATTACTAATGATCTTGTGCTAATTAGTGACAGATTCATGATCAAGATCTTAGTAGGTGCAAAGCTCAACAAAGGTTAAAAGATCAAGATTTGGAGCTTGCATGTTGTGATCCAAGGAGCTTTGGATCAAGCTTGGACCAAGTCAAGATGATGTGAAGCTTCAAGTGAAGACTTCAAGAAGTTGAAGACTTGGGTCTAGGTATAGAATTTGTATTTTTGTTTTAGTAAAAATGTAAAGGATAGATAGTTGGTGGATTGCTCAAGGTATATCACACACACACACTCTTGATAGAACTCTTGATTTTAAGTGCTTTCATAAAAAGATTTTCTAGAGTAGAAAAAGATTTTTCTTTGAGACAAAATACTATTTTGGATTTTGGTATTTCATAGTTCATATCTTTAAACCAAAACCATGATTAGTGCTTTATGTCAAAAACATAGATATTTCTTATTGATTGTGTAGTGGATCATATCCATACACACTATGCTTTAAAATGAACTCAAATATCTTGTTTTTGTATTTGATGAAGATTTAGAAAAACAAGTTTGGAAAAACATGTTTTGGAAAAATACATTTTAGTTATTGAGCTAATATTTCCAAGTTACAAAAATAGACCAAAACATCTATAACATGTCTTGATTTTGTGCAAGCATGTTTGTTCTTTCAAGTATATTGGTAAAACTATTTTTGTAGAATTTCTATGTATTTTTTAGGATTTTATAAAAGATTTTAAATCCTATTTTCAGACCTGGAGACTGGCTGACAGGCCAAACCGGTCGACCGGTCCGGTCGACCGATGTGCACAGCCCTGTGCACGTTGTCAGCACAGTGGCCGGTCGACCGGGTCGGTCGACCGACCAAGAGAGCTTTGCTCTCTGGAAATATCAGTCGACCGGGCCGGTCGACCGACAGTTCATTCCAGGTTATCGGTCGACCGAGCCGGTCGACCGGTGGCCGCAACGGTCAGAAAAATGACCGTTGGCCGGTCGACCGGCGGTCGACCGACAGCACTGACAGGAGCCCAACGGCTCTATTTTCTGGCAGCCCTATAAAAGGGGTCTTGTCACTTGTTTTATGGAGAATTTTTTGGAGATTTCTAAGCCAGTTTTTCCTAGACATTTTCAGAAGTTTTCTCCACAAAATAGAGTGCAAATACTTCCCATCTAAAAGGGATTTTATCAAGAGAGTGTAAAAGTGATTTCTTGTGTTTTTCACCATAGCTTTCTTTCCTTGATTTCTCACACTACACTTGAGCTTCCATTGTAAATCTATCATCTAGGAGAGTGTTGTAGTGAGAGCTTTTATTGGTGATCAAGTGTTAGATCACCAAGAGTTGATTTCTTGTAATTTGAGGAAACGGGCAAGTGTGCTCGTTGTGATTGAGTTCGGGTGCGAACTTGTGGTGCGAGGTGCGTCCTCGACGAGCCGGTGGGCTATTGGTGTGTAAGGGACTTTGGGAGTCCGAGGGTTTGTAGGTGTACGGCACCGAGGAGAGATCCGGTGGGATCTTACATAGTGGAAATCCTTCGTGTGTCGAAGGCGGGGATGTAGAGCAAGTGTGCTCGAACCTCGAAACAAACCCTTTGTGTTTGCGATTGCTTACTCTTCCCTCTCTCTCTCTTTGTCTCTTTTATATCTTGCATTTACTTTCATTGTGTTCATCTTATATATGCATGATATATACCCTTGTGCTTAATTGATATATAATTGCGTGGGATTGTTGTTAACACTAGTATTCAACCAAGAGAGCCAACGCGGCACCTCAACCCATTCAAGGGGAATCTAGAGGAGCTTGTCCAGAGCCTCGCAAGGGGAATTCGGCAACACTCTTGAGTTATACATAAGTGTTTAATTAAAAGAAATTTTAATTTGGTCAACTTAGTTTTAATTCCGCATTATTTGTTCACAAGTGACCATTAGATTAGCCATCACCTATTCACCCCCCCTCTAGGTGATCTTACATTTCTGACCTGTGTTTTGAGCCTAAAAGCTAATTTTTGGCTGGCTCAATATATAGGGGTTTTTGGCCAGATTTAAGAGAGGATTTTTAAAGATCTCTTTTTTCTATATTCAATTGAGTTTTCAAACAAGTTTTTGGGCCTATCCACATCTTCTAATTTATTTCAAAGTATTTGGAAAATCAAAGAAAACAAGTTTGGGAATTCAAGTTTCAATTTTTCAATTTCTAAATCATTCAAGAAGTTTTTCCAAGTGTTTTCTTTTGTGCTTCTTTTTTAAAATCTTTGTTTTCTCATAAGCTTGAGCTATTCATTGTGAAATATATCCTCTAGGATCTTGTATTATGAGAGGTGTTATTTGTGATCTTTGTAGTCACCAAGTATTGTTAAACTTTTTTTCATTACTCTGTGCTTTAGGTTTATGCCTTCCCTCTTGTGTAGAGGTTACTTGCTTTGTGCATTGGCTTTGTGCCTTGGTTGAGCCTCCTCTTGTATAGAGAATTGATTTTGTATCCTTTGTGGAGTTCTTAGTGGAGTGAGTTAAAATCCTTCTAGGTTAAGGTAGGGACATAGTGCTTGGTGCTCGAACCTCGAAACATATTCTTGTGTTTGCTTTTAGCTATCTCTCTAAACTCTACTCTCTTTATATCTTTCATTGCTATTATTGTTCATCTAACATGCTTGGTACTATTCTTGGTTTCACACTTGTATTGATCCAAGAGATCTATTGAAGCACATCAACTCTTATAAAAGAGAAATCTTGAGAAGAAATTCTAGAACCCTTCACAGGGTATTCGACTTCACTCTTTGGATATCTATTATGGTAGTGTAAAAAATTTTAATTTCGCATTATTGATCATTAAATTAGCACTATCCCTATTCACCCCCTCTAGGTGTACTTTCAATTAGTATCAGAACTAGTGCTCCTGATATTTGGTTTAACTACCTAGAAGTGATCCTATTTTTGCTAATCTCCATATTTACTTTACACATTCGTATTTGCTTCACACACTCATGGATTATCTTACTCCACCTATATTTGATGTTTCAAATATAGACATATGAAAATTTAAAATGAGTTCATATTTTAAAGCCTTAGGATTACATATTTATCTTTTCACAACTAAGAAATCTTATATTGAAAATGGCAAATACTTAGAGCCAGCCATGATTATACTAAAGAAAACACTTAACAAAGATTATCTTTAGATGGTTTCGCATGGTGATTCCACTTTTTAATTGTGAAACACGTTGATCTCTCTTGAAGAACAAGCTTCAAATGATGTGGAGAGAGAGTATAGTGAAGATGATTCCGACCAAGCTTGCTTCATGGTCCAAGGGAATATCTCCTTTGAGGTAAATTCGGAATCCAACATTGATGGTTGTGCAAGTATATCAAATAATGATATGTTTAGTGAGGATACACATATGTAAAATGAAGAGCTTTCCATATTTTGTGAAGATTTGTTAAGAAAATATAAATTGTTGAAAAATAAGAGTTTAGAATTGAAGAAAGAAAATGAACCTTTGTCTTTAAAGCTCGATTTTATTTTGAAAGATAAAGAAATGATTTCAAATGAAAAGAATTCTTTAAAATCTCAATTGATTTTTATTAAAATGAAAATGAGATTTTGAAAAAGGAAAATGAGTTAGTTTCTAAAGAAAAGAATGTTACTTTAAAAGAAAATAATGCTTTATCTCTAAAACATGATTTTGTTTTTAAATAAAATGATTCTTTGAAAAACCAAATTGTTTTAATTTCAAAAGAGAATGATTCTTTGAAAAATATTTTGTTAGAAAAGGAAAAGATTTATATTCCTATTTTCAAAGTGAAAAAGAATTTTATTTCTCATGCTCATGTTGTTTCTTCTCCTATTATTGAAAATGAAATTTGTATTTTAAAGAAAAATATTGATTATTTGGGCTCCACTTTGAGCCAGTGTGCCATTAATCACAAGAGATTGGAGTCCATATTTCAAAAGAAACAAACTCTACATATGCGTGTGATGATCGATCTTGACTTACATAGAAAAATACGGACTTTAGATAAGTGCTATGTTCTCGATACTAACGTGTAGCCTAGGGCTAACAGGTCGTGCTCCACAGGGAGGGACAGCGATGGAAGCGTTGTGTAAGTTGCTTTCTTTTAATTTACCAAAACTACTTAATATTTATCTTCTCAGTTTTATAAAAAGAAAATAAAAATAATTAAGCTAATCTAAGAAGGAGATGGTAGAAGAAAAATGATGGTGTTGTTGTTGTTTTAGTTACAAAAGAAATGGAAACAAATAATTAAAGTATTGGTGCAAAAATCAAAAATAAAACAAATAAAAGAAGAATACTTACCTCTAGTACTTGAACCATAATGAAAATTACCTTGACATAAAGCAAGGAGAAAGAGGAAAATAAATAAAGCAGGGCTTCGGTGAGATCGAGCACAATGAAGAAAAGTGATAAACCTCTATTGATTGTTACCTTTAATATAAGTTTCTTGAGAAAGGATTACAATAGTGTCTCTCTACAATAACTCTTCCTCTCTTTTAATCATATAACTCTCTCTAACCTAAAAAATAAAAATTATATTGAAGAAGAAAAGAAAAACCTAAACTAAAGCTCTCCCTCCGAGATGATGCCCCTCTGCCTTCGAGGTTACAGGTATATATAGGAGAAGAAACGAGTATCGGACGCGTACGAAAGTAGGGGGAGTTGGCGTTCCCCTGGTTCAACTACCAGGCCGAGGAAATGCGGCTTTTGTCGTGTTTTTGCGGCAATATCTAGGCCTTAGGGCCAGGATCAAGTAGCATGTATTCGTCCACGGTCCTTATCCCTTTATCCACTTGGATTTTAAATTTCTATTCTGGATTTGGTGAATATCCTTTTATCCTCAGTGAAACCATTAGAGTCTTCAAAAATTCTATTTTTCCTTGAATTTGGATGATATTATCTCATCTGATGTACCCGATTTTCAGATAAGATGGCTTTTAGGAACTCTAAATTTGAATTGATCCCTTTTAATTTGAACTTTAGGATTTAATTGTATAGGATTTATGCATATCTTCTTTCATCATATCCTGCATGAATTTAGACATTAAGACAAGAGAGTTTGTAGGAATTATTACAGAATAAATATAGAAATGCAATAATAATTATGTAATATATGCATCCAAACACACTCCCACACTTATCTTTTGCTCGTTCTTGAGCAAAATAAAGAGAAAAGAAAAACTAACCTGGCCTAACCTAACTCACTTTCGTAGGAATTACAGTTGCACTTAGCACGTGCAATAAGCCGTTAAACCTCTAGGTTACCCTTAGAGGACGAGTTTTGTCTCATGAGGATTTTCAGTGGATTACACGCATAAAATCCATAAAGAAAGAGAAAAAAGTGTTAGTATTTTTAAAACGTAATTTGAAGAAAAAAATATTTGAAGTATTAATGTAAAAATTCAAGTAATCTATAAGTCATGGGATTATCAAGTCTTAGTCATTCCTAAACTTAGTCACTATTCGAAAACTTATTTTCAATCAAGATAAGGATTGAAATTGTATTTCTCATCTAGTCTATTATTTTGCTCTTAGTCATTTGCATCTTGTGACTGTGAAAATTTTGCTCCGGATTCTTCAACTCTAACTCTTATGCCTTATTATTTTTTTCTTCTTTTTTTATTTATTTATGGCAGTAATATCCCTTAGCTCTATTAGGCTTTCTAATTTGCTCATATGTTTTAGGGCACCGGGTGAGAAAACGCCTCAAGGATTTAGGACTCGAGCAAATAAGGCCACAAAACTAAAGATTTTTATTTATATGAACCATTTTTAGGTATGAATACTTATACTTTATGAGGCACAAATACCCTGCTTAATCAAAGAATTTTTTATATAATAATTTTATTAAGGCATAAGAATATTTATTTTAGAATTGTAAATGTGTAAGTATATAAAGTATGCATATTTCATCAAGATAAAAATCAAGACTAAATTACTTTTTTAATCTTTCTTCCTAACCTCAAAATCAAACAAATAATTTTCTTTTGACCAAGTATAAGAAATCCTAATTATGATCCTCTTATTTCTTAAATTAACTTAATTTCTTATAAAAATATGTCAAAGTATTATTTTCATTTTCAAAAAGTTTAAAAAGAAAGGTTTTTTTTTAATTAGTAAAGTTAGTATGTTAGCAAACCCTCTCCTGCACTTAACTCATGTATTGTCCTCAATGTATGAATGAAATACAATAATACATGAAAAAAAGAAAGAGAAGAAAAATTATCACCTAAAGGTGGTGCTTCGGGTGGTGGTCTCATTGGGACAAGTGTTTCTGCTCAATTTAAATACTGTGAATTTTCTTGAAACCCACCTTTCATGACCGCTTTTCAAATAGCATTTTTATACTCCCCAATATGGATAGAATCATGCAAGATCCTAGCATGAATTTTTTTCAGTTATATGACCAATCTTGGGATAACATCACGGAGTCATATTAATCTAAACCTTGGTCCAACAGTGGAATGTGGTTCAGTGGAATGGATAATTTGGGCTGAACAATGAATGAAATGGGAACCAATACTGTCTCGAAAATAAAACTCAAATCAAATTTGGGTTAGAGAGTCGGAGTTGGTTCATGAGTTTGTTCCAAATCATAAAATTCAAGTTCATATTCATTTTCCAACAATGAAATGTGACTATCCAAAATAAGTGTTTCATATTCAAGCTCTATAGGGATAGAAATCAGTGTTGGCTTCAGAATTGGGTCCATATTGGGTAAGGATATCAGAGTCACATAGATTCAAAAAGTTAAATTGAATCACAACATTGAGAATCGATATCACATTCATCTTCAAGTTCAATCTCATTGAAATAAAAACTTAAAAATTTGTCAATGGGTTGATATTGATCAAGTTCAAAATTATGTGATAAAATTGAATCTTGGTTAAAATCTTCAAGATATCATAATTCTTCATCAATATGGTTAGGAGAATCAGGAATGGTTGAAAATGTGTTAGGTAGAGTTTTCTCATTCCTATCATTAATTGTGTTAACCAAATGACTCACTTTTGCTTCTAGCCTATTGAGAGATTGGGTACAATCCGTTTGGGATTGAATATAATCAGTTTAAAACTGAATCATGAATTACATACTCTTTTCTAAGTTAACAGGCTCTTCTTGTTGTTGTTAGACTTGAAAATTGGAGTAGGGATTATGAATTTGGAAATTGTTTGGGAGAATTGAGTTCAATTGAATTCGCACTTATCGTGTGGACTCAAGAAAAGCTTCGAAAGTCTTTTCTAAAGAAGATTTCTCTTCTATAGGTTGGTCTTGGTATGGATTATGAAGCTGTTTGTTGGAAAAATTGTTGATAGTAAGACTCGGGGGAGTTGTATCCCACTGACGCGGTGAAGAGTGGTGATGATTATCCCATTCTTGTTCATAGTATTAGGATTGGGGTATATATTGATTCGAATAAGACCAATCTGGCATACTTGACTGGTTAAAATTATGTATTGGCGGGTTAGTTATATCCGAATTGAAAGAGGTTGGGGTGAAGTATAGATCATTATATGCAATGAAAAAATTATAATTATAATTCATATCACAAAGATATCACAAACAAAAACAAATAAATAACAAATAAAAAAAAGAAAAATCTAGCTTAAGTTACGGTAGAGCTTAGACCTGAATGACTTCTAGCTGATGATTATCCATATGAGGTATATGCAGAACCTGACCACAAGTATCGGCCAGGTAAGGATAAGATTGGTGGGAGGTATTCGCGCTTAAAGCGATGGGCCTAATTATGCCAAACCACCAGCCTTCAGGGTTTCACCCCTCAATCCCCAACCTTCGACACCGATTTGGCAAGAGTCAACTTCTAGCAACTTTCCCCTTAGGACATCTCTATTTGAGTCCGAGATGTCCCTAGGGCCAACGTCTACTCAACTTTAAGTTAGCCTGGGTTAGTGAGTGAGGAGGTAATTTTTGGGCTAAGAGAGGATAATGACTTCCCCACTTTATCTTATTTAAGGATATACCCTTAATATTTTTAGTGCATTGTACAAATATAAAGCAATAGGTATCACTCAAGCAATATGAAACACTCAAAATATGTTTTCTAAACTATATTCAATGCATACATACCTTTACTCCAGCACTCTTCAACAGTAATGTAATGAAACGAAACAGATAAATGCCTAGAATACAATGTCTAAACTATTTTTAGAATTAACAAACACTAATTTACTGTTGAGGTTAGAACAGTGTGTAAGATAAGTTAAATTAAGAAACTAAATACTGCAGATGATTATACTTTATAATTCAAGCACCCTGCAACAAAACAGATTAGGGGTCCTTCCCATTTTGTCGCGCCAACGCGGCTTTTGCCGTATTTTTGCGGTAAAGGTTGGGTTCCCTGAGCTCTGCTTTCTAGAGCAGAGTCTCATATGCTATATGTCAACCGCGGCACTTTATTTTCAGAAATCAGCCCCTGCAGACCAAAACTGAGAAAAAAAGATTAATTTGTTTAAGTAATCAAAAAGAAAAGAAAACTTACCGTCCCCCCGGTAACAGTGCTAAAATTTGTTGATCGATCCTGACCTACATAGAAAAATACAGACTTTTAGAGAAGTGCTAAATCCTCGATACTACCGTGTAGCTTAGGGCTAACGGGTCGTGATCTACATGGAGGGACAACGATGGAAGCGTTGTGTAAGTTCTTTCTTTTAATTTACCAAAACTAGTTAATATTTATTTTTTCAGTTTTATATAATAAAAATAAAAATAGTTAAGCTAATCTAAGAAGAAGATGGTAGAAGAAGAGATAGTGGTGGTGTTGTTTTTTTTAGTTACAAAAGAAAAGTAAACAAATAATTAAAAGTGTTGCTGCAAAAATCATAAATAAAAAGAAATTAAAGAAGAACACATACCTCTACTGTTTGAATCATAATGAAAATTACCTTGAAATAAAGCAAAGCAATAGAGAAAAATAAATAAAGTAGGGCTTCGGCGAGATCGAGCACAATGAAAAAAAGTGAGAAACCTTCATTGATTGTCACCTTCAATATAAGTTTCTTGAGAAAAGATTACAATAGTGTCACTCTATAATAACTCTTCCTCTCTTTTAATTATGTAACTCTCTCTAACCTAAAAAAATAAAAATTATATTGAAGAAAAAAAGAAAACCTAAATTAAAGCTCTCTCTGAGATGTTGCCCCTCTGCCTTCGAGGTTACAGGTATTTATAGGAGAAGAAAACGAGTATCGAACGTGTACGAAGGTAGGGGGAGTTGGCGCCCCCTGGTTCAACTATCAAGCCACAAAAATGCGGCTTTTGCTACATTTCCATACGGCCAGGATTAAAGAATGTGTATTCGTCCACGTGTCCTCATCCCTTTATCCAATTGGATTTTGAATTTCTGTTCTGGATTTGACGAAATATCCTTTTATCCTCAGGGAAACTGTTAGGGTCATTAATATATGTGTCCAGACAACATGCACACCCTCCATGGCACACACATGCACACCATGTTCACACACATGCCACTATGTATGCTAGAGTGTACACATGTACACATTGCGATCCCAAAGGCCACCTTGTAAAAATTTGTTATGATAGATTAAATGTTTATAATTTTGCATGCAAAAATATTCCGGTTAGAAAAGATACTAACTCCCGAATACCCAAGAAAGTTTGGGTACCAGATCCACTCCTATTGTATTTGATGTAGGTGTAGATTCTCACAAGACGTGAAAGACTTGGTGCCTTGGTGGTGAATGCGATCGGTACTTAATGAACTATATTCATAGATGCATCACTAACAAGAAGTTTAGGTGAGAGGACCACCTAGTTTTTGAGAAATAGAGACAAGCCCTACCTGTATTGGTAACTATCTTTATCCTCCATTTATATTTTTTTCTATATATTGATGATTTTAGCATATCATCGTTCATATATTTTGATCATATTTACAAAATTTATTTATGTGTTTAAATGCAAATTTAGTTAAAACTTGTGTATACTTGCATAACTCTTGAGATACACTCATGATTTTTTACAAAATTGATTCATATCTCTCGTGTACTCAATTATTGTTTAGTTATATGTGTATATTCTAGTTTTGATGACTTTTACATTTACACTAATGATTAAATTTGTTTCTCGACCATATTTTGGTGTTCTTATGCAAATCTTATTTTGATTACATGTTTTGATGTAATTTTTGTTAAAACTTGTGATTGTACATGTATAATTTGTGAGTTACTCTTGATTCTTATGCTTTACATGTTATATTGCCTTTGTGTACTCATTGCTATTTGATTGTACTTGTATGACCTAGTTTTAATGATTCTTGCATTTATATATGTACTCCTTTATTTGTTTTGATACCGCATTTGTACATGTCTTGATTCTTTATGAGAATGTTTTTACTTCATATATGTGTAAATTTTGTTAAAACTACATGATAAACATGTTATATACTTGAGTTACTTAAGTTATATGCCATATATTCTGTGTACTTATTTCATGTTTGGATTTATATGTATGTTTTAGTTTTTACAAAACTTACATATATTTTGAATTTTGTTTTTACATCTTCAATATGTTTCTTGAATAGTTTTTAATGAAAATAGAATCTTTCATGATTTGTGTTTTCATGTTTATGAAAAAGAATTCCATACGAGTTTTGATGAAATTAAGTTTCACTATTTCATCTTTATGAAAGTGTTATTTATATGACTCTTGTATACTCTATATATTTTGTTTACTCATGATTTTAAATTCATAAGTATTTATGTGCTTTATAGATTTTGGGTGTCAATTCTTGTATAATTGCAATTTTTCATAAGATATACGTGATTTGGTTTATATTAGAAGAATTTTGAACTACTTTTTTATAAATACTTTAAATTAATTCTTTCATTCTTCACTCGGTACTAGTTTACAATTTGTACTCAACTATTTTCAAAATCATTATTTGAAAATTTCTACCCTTAGAGGGCGGTTGGATGGATGACCATGCCTTATATGCTCTCAATGACTATTCTTTTGACATGTGCATGTTAGGTTGGTATATCAATGCGTTATACACTTGTTTATCATGAAAATTAATTACCCATTCTTATTTATTTATATATGTATGCATCATATATCAAATGGTATTTTAATTGTCATACATACATATATATGATTTCTTGTGCTTGTTTAACAATGTCCATACATATTTTGATAGCACAAATTATTTTTATGCTAAGCTGATTTGGTTTCAAATATATTAGTACATTCTTTTAAAAGCTTATGCATTAGCTTTGTTAGTATTTCAAAAAGGAGGAGAAATTTGTTGACTTCACTATCAATTGGCATCAATTATTACAATGGTATAAATCTTTCAAAATTGTTTTAGAATTTCAAAATTAGTAAAATGGGTTTTTATTTTCTATTTGATTGTTATCATGTTTAAACTTTTATTTAGTATTAATATTATTTTGCAAACTGATATCTATATTTATACTTTCCAATTGGTATTCATGTTTTGTATTAAAATTGGTATCTTAGAAAATCATAGTTTCATTTTGTTTTCAAAATTTATTGTTAATGCTTATTGCCTATATATAAGGAAAATTAACTTAACGTCTTCTCTATATATAAACTTATGATAAGTGTATTGTATAAGAAAGAGCTTGACCTCTCTTCTCTATATCATATACGTGTGCAGGGGGAGTTTAACATCTCCGTTTATATATTGTATACTTTGCTTATATGGGTTAGGGTTATAATCATCCCTTCTCCATGTAATGCATGTATGCAAGGGGAGTAAACTTGATCCCTCTTCATAGATTTATATCACATATACATGCACTTTATTTTGTGTACCCTTTTTGATGAATTGACAAAAAAGGGAAAGGATTTTAAAGTTTATATATACATACTTGTATTCTATGGTTGCATATATATGTTTATATTCATGATTTATTTGGTATCTATGAGCTTACACTGAATATCTATATGTTTTATGCTGTGCATAAGTTATGAGGGAGCTTTTACAAATCTTTTCTCTATTCATGCATATATAACTCAATGAGTTTTGTCATCATCAAAAGAGGGAGATTGTTGGCCCAAAAGCCCATCACTCTAGTTTTGATGATGACTAACTCATGTAGTTATAGTACTAATGATCTCGTTGTGTTTAAGGTTCAGATATTGATCAAGATCTTAGTTGGTATTTTGCTTCTTTGAAGCTAACATATGATAATTCAAGAGCTCAAGCTTATAAACATATCAAACACTCAAAGAGGAATCTAACTCGGAGAATCAAATTTGGATCAAGCCTACTTGGAGAAGAAGATTTACAAGAAGATTTGTCTAGAGTTTGTGAGTTTAGATCTCTTATAAAGAATAGATTAGTTTTGATTCCTCAAGCTTATGGTTTTCAGTTTAACCGTTTAGATTTCACAAGTTTATGTTTATACGGTTTTCATCTCAATAGAATAAGTTTTATTTGAAATATGTGTTGGATCATATCCACACATATTAGAGCTTCAATTGTTTATAGAAACTTAAATCTATGTGTTTTAAGTTTTGGTTTATCAAGTATATGTTTTTCGGTTTCATAAATTGATTTCATCAAAACAAGTTTACATTAGTATATACATATATTGAATTTCATCCTTATACATTGTTGCTTCATAAATGTTTATGTAACTTATTTTGATGAATTTAGTTCATGTGTTAAGTTTTGTATTTATCAAAACTTATTTTGATGCTTATTGTTAAAAACAAGTCTATATCATTTATTATGTGTATTGCATTCTATTTATACACATTATGCTTCAAATGTATTTCAATAACTTGTTTTTGTATTTATACAAGTTTTGAAAAAATTGGATTTCCATTTAGAAGTTTGGTTTTTGAAAAATACAATTTTTGTTTTAAAACTTAAATTTCCGTGTCTCAAAAATAATTCGCATGTTTGTAATATGTGTTGATTTTTTTATCACAAATATTTATGCTACATTGTATTTACATGAACTTATTTTTGTGAAATTTACTGGGATTTATTGAAATTTAAATGGGTTTCAAAATATCATTTAAAAATTCCTTCAATATTGGTTTTGGACGTCTGCCGGTCAACCGCACGGTCGACCGGTGGCTTGAGCCGGTCGACCGACGTGCACAAATGTGCACAACCCATGAGAGTTAGGTGACCGGTCGACCGACTATTCCTGTAGAACTCTCGGGTTTCATCGATCGACCAACCGGTCGACCGACAACCCCCAACGGTCAAAAATATGACCATTGACGGTCGACTGCCCGGTCGGCCGACAAGTCTTTCTGACCTATGATTTGAGCCAAACGACTAGTTTTTGGCTGGCCCTATATATAGGGGTTTTTGGCCAGATTTAATAGAGGATTTTTTAAAGAGCTATTTTTCTTACATTCAACTGAGTTTTCAAATAAATTTTTAGGCCTCAAATTCTACATCTTCTCATTCATTTTAAAGTTTTTGAAAAATCAAAGAAAACAAGTTTTGCGAATTAAAGCTTCAATTTTTCAAATTCTACATCATTCAAGAAGTTTCCCCATGTGTTTTCTTTGTTTTTTTTTTTCAAAATATTTATTTTCTCACAAGCTTGAGCTATTCATTGCAAAATCTATCCTCTAAGATCTTGTATTGTGAGAGATGTTGTTAGTAATTTTTGTGATCACCAAGTGTTGTAAAACTTTTTTCATTACTTTGTACTTTGGTTTTGTACCTTCCCTCTTATGTAGAGGTGACTTGCTTTGTGTATTGGCTTTGTGCCTTAACTTTGTGCCTCCTCTTGTGTAAAGGATTGGGTATGTATCCTTTGTGGAGTCCTTAGTAAAGAGAGTTGAAGGCGGGGACGTAGAGCTTGGTGCTCGAACCTCAAAACATATCTTGTGTTTGCGTTTAGCTATCTCTCTAAACTCTATACTCTTTATATCTTGTATTACTATTATTGTCCATCTATACATGCTTGGTATTGTTCTTGGGTTCCCACGTGTATTGATCCAAGAGAGCTATTGAGCACCTCAACTCTTATAAAAGAGGAATCTTGAGGAGAAATTTTAGAGCCCTTCACCGGGAATCCGGTTTCACTCTTTGGATATCTATTGTGGTAGTGTAAAAATTTTTAATTTTACATTATTGATTATTAGATTAGCACTACACCTATTCACCCCCTCTAGGTGTACTTTCATTGAAAACCCCTATAAATAGCTATGAAAGCTAGGAAGAGGGAGGTTTTTTGGTTGGACTCTTGGCTGAGACTCTGAAAGTTAGATTTTTCAGACTCTTTAGTTCAGATTCTTAGCTTTTAAAAGCTTCAAGGCTCATAAAGAGAAAGATCTCACTAGAGGAGAAACTCTTAAACTTGCTGAGTTCAAGTAAAGTTATAATCTCTTTGAGATTTTTAGCTACCTGATTAAGGTTTTATACCTTACTAGGGTGCTTTAAACGAGAGCAAAAAGAAGATTCAGAGACAAGCTTTCAGTTCAGTTTGTCAACAGAGAACATGATTCACTCTGCATCACTACACAAAGAACCCAGTTTTAAACAAAGGGAAGATTCAATTGTTCTTCACTTTTCTGTAATCAGATTTTGATCCGTCATAACTCTCTTTTTCTATCAACAAAGATTTTTACACGCCTCATATTTTTCTGATCCAACTGTGGCATTGGCAGTCATGGTGATGTTGGTAGTAGTTGTGGCAATGACGACCAACAGCAGTGGTGGCAGCAGTGATAGCCAAGATGATGGTGGTGGCAGTAACGATCTATGACATTGGTTGTGATAATGTTCAGTAACAGTGAAAATGATCATCATGATAGCAAAAGATAAGGAAAAAAGTGCAAGTAGAATATATTCTCACCTAATGGAATTCTCTTCAAGTGAAAATATATAATACTCATCTATCACAATAAAAATTATATTCTCATAAAATGACAAAATTTGATGTCCAAGAAAATCCAATATTCTCATAAATGTTGAGTTAAGCTTATTCCAAAAATTATAGTTTGCTTAGAAATCTTAAATTTTTAAATAAATTTCATCATGTAGAAAACCACTGTAACAGGAGAGCATCTAAGTAATAAACTTTTTGATTTCATTTTGGGTTAAGATTCATTACTTTCTACTCTAGTCCTCACATCCCTTAGGTTCCTTCAAATTAGAATTAAATGAGGAGGCACTACAACAAAAAAGAGCTTACACGTCGGTTTAAAATTGATGTGAAAACGAAACAACATACTGACGTCTATGACGCCGACATTGTAAGGTGGGGGCAAAGACGTCGGTTTAACTGACGTACAAACCTTATTTATTTAAAAAAATAATAAAATATCAATTATCGTCTTCCTCTGGTGGATCGCTCCACCGTCTTCCTCGACGATGACATCGCTGACCGTCATGGGAAGCTCGACATCATCTCGAATTTGAACCTAAAATTATCATCATCATACTCAAAATATTTCTAACTCAATAAAAATCCAATCTTTACACTCCACAAAACTGTAAAAATCGACATATTTCAGACTCAAAAAATTATCATCATCATCAAACTTATCATCATCATCATCAAAATTATCATCATCATCATTAAACTATAAATCCAATCTATATACTCCAAAAATAAAAATCCAATCGCTCCCAAATTCCAACCACAAGCTTCCCACCACTCCACCGCCACAAGCTCCACCGCCACCGCATAGCACCACGAGCCATTGAGCACAACGAGTTGTTGTGACAAAAATTGATATTCTTCAATACCAATTTTTACTCCCAGAATTGACGCTTGCAGAACTTGACAATATGATCAGTACTTGCAAAAGAAAACTATTGTAAAGAAAACTAGCAATACCTAGACAAAAGAGTAAAAAAGAAAGCACACAAGAATTTAACATAGTTCGGCCCGAACTTAACCTACATCCACGAGGAGAGAACTCGAGAGAGCTTTATTAATAACTTGGTATAAAGAGATCTAATCTTTCTCTTGATGCAACAAGAGTATTCACCTTCCTCTTGAATCTATATCTTAGATTACAAGAGTATTACCTTATTTCTATATACCTTCACCTTGCTCCTCTCTTTGCTTGGCTTCCTTCTGATCTTTTTTGTGTTCTCCATATTTTTCCCTTGAGATCAGCTTGGTTGAGGCAATTACAATGCTTGGATACAACCTTTATTAATAGGATTTTACAATACAACTCCTATCTGGACTATGAGATGATATTGGCCTTTAGATGGTTGAAGAATCTTGATCTCTCTTTTTAGGAGTTGATCTCTTTGATCTAGAAGGATTCTAAACTCTTTAATCTTTAGAAATAAACCTTCATTGAGTAAGAATTTAATCTAATTCGTATCCTACCAGAGTAAGAAAATTTGCAATCGCCTGAAAAGGAAACTAACTTGCAATCGCCTGAAAAGGAAACTACTTCACCTTGATTTGCTTCTTCTGCTTCAAGTCATCGTCTTCTCCAACTTAATTGGATTTTCTTAGACCATCATCTCCTCTTGAAAACATGACAAAATTCTAACAATCTCCATCTTGACTTGCTTTTCAAGCCTTTAGTAAAACAACTTGAGATTTCAGATTAATACCTTGATTCTTTCGTTGGTTGTAACCGTACCGTGAAGCCTTTAGTTCTTACTCCCTCTCCCCAGAGCCTTTGGCTAATTTACCGCTATGGCTTGGGCCATCTCAAGCCTTTCCCGAATGCAACACTTCTCTTTCCCGCAACACTTTAACTCGGTTCACGTTCCGCTACAGTCTTCCTTGAAGCTCTACCTCGCGATGAACTCCCTTCCAAGTTTATCCTTAAAACTCTATCTCGAACTGAGTTTTCTTCTTTCAGCTTGTATAACTCTCCATACTTCTCTCCTTCCAGGATTATCCTATCTTTTTGACTAACCGTGACGATGTTTGTTGCACTTGGATTGGCATCCTTCTTCATCGAGCACCCTTATGGATATTAGATTATAGCGTGCCTCCAGGACATATCGGACCGCCTCCAGAGCAGCACCATCTCATCTCTTTTTGTAATCTTAATTGTCCTAGTGCTAATGACCTCAGAAGCTGAGCCATCCCCCATCTTGACAACCGCTTCCACTTTTGCAAGTAAGGAGTTGAATAGCTCTTTTTGGGAACATACATGAACCGTACTACCTGAATCAAATATTCAGCTTTTACCTTGAGAAGTGTTATATTTGTAGGAAGTCATTAATACTTCAGTTTCTTCTAAATCGCTCAATGCTACGCCTGCCTCCGCAGCTTGCCCCTTCTTCTTCAACCACTCTTGTAGATACTTACCGTCATTCTTCTAATGACCTTCTCTGTGACAAAAGTGACATGCCTTTGATGAGCCCGGACCTTTCTTTCCTTCTCCTCTTCCTTTCCTTTCCATGACCACCAAACCCAATCCTGCATGTTCCTCTTGATTTGGCCTTGTTCTAATCTCATTAGATAAGAGAGTTGACGTGACCTTCTCCAAGATTAGAGTTTCCTTACCGTAGAGCATGGTGGGATGATGTGATCATATGACTCTAGAAGTGAACTGAGAAGTATCAATTCCTTATCCTCCTTGTCGATCTTGGCACAACAGTTAGAAGCTCGTTGATGACCTTGTTGAAGAAATTTAGATGCTCCAACACCTCTGTCCCTTCATTCACATAGCCCATATAGTTGTTTATTGAGATACAACTTGTTAGAGAGGTTTTTCATCATATACGTCTCTAACTTTGACCACAATCCTGTAGTCATTTCTTCATCCATTACGTTGTAAATCACCTCGTCTGTGAGATATAGTTGGATCGCGCTTGCCGCCTTTAGATCCATCTCCTTCCAATCCTCGTTTGATATATATGCAGGTTTTGCTGACTTACATTGCAAGGTCTTGTGAAGACCCTGTTGCACCAGCAATACCTTCACCTTCTTTTGCCATAAGCCCAAGTTTCCTTTGCCATTGAACTTTTCGACCTAAAACTTTGTCGTAGAACTTCATATCTTTGACATATCGCCCTTTGTAAACCTTTAGCTCTGATACCAATTGTTGTGACAAAAATTGATATTCTATGATACCAATTGTTACTTTCAGGATCGACATTTGCGGAACTTGATAATATAATCAGTACTTGCAAAGAAAACTATTGTAAAGCAAACTAGCAATACCTAGAGAAAAGAGTAAAAAGAAAGTACACGAGGATTTAATGTGGTCCGACCCAAACTTGGCCTACGTCCACGGGGAGAGAACTTGAAAGAGCTTTATTAATAACTTTGTACAAAGAGATCTAATATTCCTCTTGATGCAACAAGAGTATTCACCTTTCACTTAAATATATGCCTTAAATTGCAAGAGTATTATCTTATCTCTATGCACCTTCACCTTGCTCCTCTCTTTGCTTGGTTTCCTTCTGATCTCCTTGGTGTCCTCCAACTTGTTCTCCTTGAGATCAGCTTGGTTGTGTCAATTACAATGCTTAGTTACAACTTTTATTTAAAGGATTTTACAATACAACTCTTATTTGGACTATGAGATGATCTTGGCCTTTGGATGGTTGGGAAATCTTGATCTCTCCTTTTAGGAGTTGATCTCCTTTATCTAGAAGGATTCTAGACCATTTAACCTTTAGAAACAAACCTTCATTGAATAAGAATTTAATCCAATTTGTATCCTACCAAAATAAGTAAACTTGCAGTCGCCTGAAAAGAAAATTGCTTCACCTTAATTTGCTTCTTCTGTTTCAAGCCATCGTTTTCTCCAACTTAATTGGATTTTCTTGGACCATCATCTCCTCTTGAAAACAAGACAAAATCTTGACATGAGCTCCACCGTCGCCACTGCGGCTCCTAAGTACCCAAACGCTCCACTCGCCCTCCACAACCACCGTGCTCCCAAATCCCAACCGCCGCCACCGAGCTCCACTCGCCCTCCAGTCGGAGCTTGCTATTGCTCTGCTCGGAACAGAGGTTCTGCTGAAGCCTATTGTTGTTCCCATTACAGGTCGCGCAATGTCGGTGCCAGCGAACAGAGCTCTAGCTGCAGGTCGGAGGCGAGCTTGAGGAGGCACTAGGCTTTGATATCTGATGGGAAATTTGAGAGGGAGAGAAGCGGTGGGCGCAAGAATTTGATTTTATTGGGGGTTTGAGAGGGAAACAAAGTTTTGGGAAATGATGGCGGTTCACTGTGAACCGATGTGTTAATTTTGGGGAAATGACCTCGGTTCATTTTTAGAACCAACGTCATAAGTCTTTTTTATTTGAAAAAGACTTTGGAGAACCGACATCGGTTCTTTGATTTGAGTTTCTACGTCATTTTATGGAGAACCGACATTGTAAGTTTTACAACATATTACAAAAATGTCACCACCTCTATTTTTTAATTTTCTACGTCAGTTTTTTGGAGAATCGACGTTGTAAGTGTTCAACATATTACAAAAATACCACCACCTCTATTTCACGTCGTTGTGTTATTGAAACCGATGTCAAATTTGCGATATGAAATCTCAATTATGTACTAGTGAGGAATACATCTTTGGTGGAAAATTAGGGATTGAATGCCCATTTAGTATGCGTCCAGAGCTGTTCTTAGTTAGGTGTAGCCTATGCATGATAACTGCTTTTCAAAACATTGACGATACATATTGAGAGGGAGCTTTGATGAAGATTTGTTGTGGTAGTATTGGAACGAACAACCTTACACCAGAGAAGTTCGGCCATAAGTTTTCATACTTGCTTGAGGAAAAAAGTCAAGTTTTTTGTGTAAGATCGCAAAAGCTGATCTCACTAGCTTTCCTCGGTAACTTGAGATTTTCCCACCGGTGAAAATAAAAGAAACCCCTCCTCATATTTAAACCCCAAAAAAACTCCGAAGAACATCTTGTTGTATACTAGTCTACGGACTAATATACTATAATCTAAAATTTTAAGTGGAGAATGGATCTTATTCAACTTTTCTTTCTTGCTTGCTTACTTACTTGCTTGAAAAAATAAAGAGGTACACTAGCCTTTTATAGGCTTCAAAGAAAAAACTTATAAGAATACCAACCATCTACTTTAATCTCATAAACAAATGACAATAATGCATATGTGACTCTTTAACTTCTCCAATTCATGGTGACTTTTCATTTCTTCAAATTGATGATGACTCTTCATTCCTCCTAATTAAAGATGATGACTCTTCATTCTTTCAATTGATGATGACTCTTTATTTCTCCTAATTGATGATGATGATTCTTCATTTCTTCACCTCATGGTATCTCTTCTACTTCCAAAAGTAATATCATAAAAGGCATTTTTATTTGATATTCCAACATGCCCCCTCAAATCAAAATGTTTTCATACCGAGCATTTCTTTTAGCCTTCTGAAAGGTTCAATAGGCAATAGCTTGGTGAAAATATCTGCTACTTGCACCATAGTACGACAATACTCCAGCTCCATGATTTTCTACTTTACATGGCCTCTGAGAAACTGAAATCGTGTATCTATATGTTTGCTCCTCCCATGATGTACTGGGTTCTTTGCAAGTTGGATGGCTGATATGTTGTCCACAAATATTACAGTCGCTTCTTCTTGTAGATGATCCAACTCTATTAAAATGTTCCGCAATCATATAGCTTCACACACAGTAGATGAAACTGTCACATACTCTGCTTCGCATGAAGATAAGGCCACAACTCCTTACTTTTTTTAGGTCCATGAAAATGTAGTTGACCTAAGATAGAAGACATAGCCAGTAGTGTTTGTCCTCTCATCTTGGTCACCTCCCCAGTCGCTATCTGAATAGCCTACTAATTCTGTAGTTTCACCATAAGTATAAAATAGACCAAGGTTGAGTGTGCCTTTGAAATACTTTAGAATCCTCTTTACAGCTAGCCAATGAGACTCCTTCGATGTCTCCATATATCGACTCACAAGTCCGACTTCATAAACAATATCGGGCCTTGTGATCGTTAAGTACCTCAGGCTACCAACTAGACATTTGAAAAAAGTCGAGTCTACAAAATCTCTATTTCCTTCTCTTGATAGCTTCATTTCTATGGCTATTGGGGTGTTCACTGGTTTACAGTTACTCATCTTGAATTTCTCCAAGATCTCCTTCATGTTCTTCTTTCGACATATAAATATCCCATCTTGTTGTTGCTTCACATCGATACCAAGAAAATAGGACATCAATCCATTGTCCATCATCTCAAATTCATTGAACATCGCCTCCTTGAATTCAGCAAGCATCTCGGCACTACTTCCTGTGTATAACAAGTCATCACATAAAAATAAATTATTAGAAATTCACCTTGATGGTTCCTCTTCATGTAGATGGCATGCTCATAAGGACATTTGGTGAAGCCATTTTGATGAAGATAACCATCAATTTGGGCATTCCATGCTCGTGGTGCCTGCTTTAAGCCGTACAAGACTTTCTTTAGGTGATATGCTTTGTCTTCTTGTCCTTTTACCAGAAAATATTCTGGTTATTGTACATACACCTCTTCTTCAAGAATATCATTGAGAAATGCTGACTGACATTTAGATGATATATTTTCCACCTGTAATGAGCTGCAAGTGAAATTAATAGTCTCACAGTGTCCAATCGAGTAACTGGTGCAAAGACTTCTTTTTAGTCGATGTCGTATTTTTGTTTGTAGCCTTTCGCTACAAGCCTCGCCTTATACTGATCAACTTCACCATCTATTGTGCGTTTAATCTTGTACACCCATTTGACACCTATTGCCTTGTGATTTTGTGGAAGTGTTGTCAACTCCCATGTATCATTCTTCTGGATCGCATGCATCTCCTCCTTCATTGCTGATCGCCAACAATCTTCTTTCTTAGACTCTTGGAAAGTGAGAGGCTCATGATCAGCAAATAAGCAGAAGAAATTAGTCTCTCCATCTTCTTCTATCTGCTCATAGATCTCCCTGATGCTTCTCATTTTGATGGGGCCTCGTTGCACGGAGGATTCACAACTACTACCTTCCCCAGAAGATGGAGAACCTCTTGCAGGAGACAGTGTAGCATGTTGAGGAGATGGTGGTGTAGCTGGTGGCTGGTGGTGGAACCTCATGTAGGGGCTCGTCAGGTTCATTCATCACGGTTGCTCTTTGATAGTCTCTTCATTGCTCCAACTCCATACTTCAGCTTCGTTGAACTAACCACTAGTTTCTTAGTTAGTGGATTATAGAGTTTGTATGCCTTCGACTCCTCGCTATATCCGATGAAAATGCATTCTCACCATGATTGTCAAGTTTCTTTCTTTTGACTTAAGATACTTGAGCATATGCAACACACCCAAAAATTCATAGCTATGCGACATTAGGCGTGTAGCCACTCCATGCCTCTTGAGGAGTCTTGCCCTTCACTTACTTCATCGGGTACCGGTTGAGCAAGTAGGTTGAACATGCCATAGCTTCTGCCCAAAATTGCTTCGGCAGCCCCTTTTCTTTGAGCATAGTTCTTATCAGGTTAAAAATAGTGTGGTTCTTTCTTTCTGTGATGTCATTTTGCTACGGTGTGTAGGCAGTAGTAAACTGTCTCTTTATGCCTTGCTCTCTGTAATATTTTGAAACATATTTGAGAGTGTACTCACCACCTCGATCAGATCGGAGAGTTATTAGCTTGTGGCCACTCTCCACTTCAACAAGAACTTTAAAATTCTTGAAAGTAGTAAAACAGCAGATTTTTCTTTAAGAATGTACACCCATAACTTTCTACTGAAATCATCAATGAAGGTAATAAAATATCTATACCTCCTAAAAAGACGGGATCTAGTGGTCCACAGATGTCAGCATGAACAAGTTGCAATGGTGCCTCCGCTCTCCATTACTTTTCACTGGGAAAAGGAATTCGTGCTTGCTTGCCAATTATGAAAACTTCACAAGTATGACTTGATGGATCGATTGTTGGTAAGCCTCGTACCATACCAGCTGTAGATAGTAGCTTCAGGCCACTGAAGTTTAGATGGCTAAAGCGAAGATGCCACCTCCATCACTCATTCTTCATGAGTCCTTGAAAACACTTATCAACTTTCGTGCTTAGATGCAAGGGAAACATGTGATTCCTTGTCATCTTAACTCAACCTATAAAACCTCCATTTACATTTTTCAATTAAAGATGGTTGTTCTCCATATATACTTTATATCCTTTTTTGAGTAATTGACCAATGCTGAGAATATTACTTTTCCTGTTAGGAATATAATAAACATCGAAAATATACTCGGGCTTACCATCCTTTGGTAGATTTTGATCTTCCCTCTAGCTTCAACGGGGAGTTTTGAAGAATCTCCCAAGCTCGCACTTCCATGAACTCTTTCTGCGAGTTCTATAAAAAGTTCTTTCTTCCCGCACATGTGGTTGCTAGCAACTGAGTCAAGGTACCAAACATCATTTTGAACACTTGAATCATCATGAGTAAGAAGAAGAGTAGAGTTATTACCCGCATCATTTGTTGCTTCGATGAGATTAGTAAGATCTTCAGTTCTGTGCCAGCAATCCGAGGCATAGTGTCCAAATTTCTGATAGTTGTAGCATTGGACGTTCTTGTTGTTTCCACGTCCAGATGTAAATATTTCATTGCTTCGTCCTCGACCTCTGAAGCTTTGGAACTCCACTTGATTTTGAGTGGTTCGTTGTTGGGGACCACGTCCCCTACCTCTACCACGACCACGACCTCAACTATGTGAGCCTCGATCATTTAGAGTCAGCTTTGACTCTAATGCTTGTTCCAAAATTATAGAACCGGTCTTCTTTTTCATGCACTGCTCATGAACTTGGAGAGATCCCAAAAGCTCCTCTATTGAGATCTCCTCCAAATTCTTGGACTTCTCAATTGCCGCCACCACGTGCTCGAACTTTGATGTGAGGGATCGCAGCAATTTCTCCATCACTGGGATGTCCTCCATCTTCTCTCTATTTCTCCTCATTTTATTCACAATTAGAAGTAATCGTGAATAATAATCAGAGATTTTTTCTTCATCATTCATTTGAGCGGCTTCAAGATCGCCCCTCAAAGTTTGGAGGTGAATTCGCTTCACCCGCTCGACTCCTTTGTAGATGGTAGCAAGCATTTCCCATACTTCCTTGCTCGTTGTTGCTTCGGCAACTCTCTCGAAGGTAAACTCGTCCAACCCTTGATAGAGTAGAAAACGAGACTTACTTTCCTTCTTTCTTTGATCTTTAAGAGCATTTTTCTCTTCGACGATGTAGGCGGCTTTTACTTCCGGTGTGGGTTCCTTGAACCTATCAAAGATTAGCTCTCCCAGCTCTTGAGAATCAAATTGAGCTTTCATCTGAATTGACCAACTCTCATAGTTATCTTTCAATAACTTGGGTACTTGTGTATTGATGAGATTGTTGGTGGAGGTCATGAGGAGAAGAGGAAATGGAAAAGAAATTGAATTGGCTCTGATACCAATTGTTGTATACTAGTCTACGGACTAATATATTAGAATCTAAAATTTAAGTGAAGAATGGATCTTATTCAATTTTTCTTTCTTGCTTGCTTATTTGCTTGAAAAAACAAAGAGGTACACTAGCTTTTTTATAGGCTTCAACGAAAAAAACTTACAAGAATACCAACCATCTACATTAATGCCATAAACAAATGACAATAATACATATATGACTTTTTAACTTCTCCAATTCATGGTGACTTTTCATTTCTTCAAATTGATGATGACTCTTCATTCCTCCTAATTGAAGATGATGACTCTTCATTTCTTCAAATTGATGATGACTCTTCATTCCTCCTAATTGAAGATGATGACTCTTCATTTCTTTCAATTGATGATGACTCTTCATTTCTCCTAGTTGATGATAATGACTCTTCATTTCTTTACCTCATGGTATCTCTTCTACTTCCAAAATTAATGTCATAAAAGACATTTTTATTTGATATTCCAACACATCTTTTATGCTTTTGATGGCTCTAAGAGGGAGTAAGCATAAGCCCAGCACGTAGGAAGGAACTGAGATAACTTTAAGAGAACTTGCCAACTCGCGTATGAGCGGACGGTGCTTTCATCCATTGATGTTACTGGTCATTTTAGTCGAGCTATTAGTTTAAACGAATGATGGAGCGTTTGAGAGGAAAGTGGCTGTCAAGATATGATTCAAGCTTGTCCAACACAAGGAATAAGAGAAAAGAGTGACTGCTGAGTTCTGTCATTCATGTAGACACGGAAGAAAACTGATGGATTTCTCAAAATTCACCAACTGTGTCTACAGCAAGACTTGAATGTGTCAAGCATATCGGTAAGATATATTAATTATAATATCAATTCTAACACCAAAATATCATCAGCAAACAACAAAATAGGTGGGCCAAATTGTTCGACGCTTAGAGCTTAAAATAACTCATCTCTTTTGACATAAAGAAAGAGTGTAGAGAGTACCTCTGAGTAAAGAATGAAAAGATAAAAAGAAGCATACATCCTTGCCTTAACCTCTAGTTGGTGTGAAAAATCATGTGTCGTCCATTGATGGACATGATGGTAGAGCAAATGCATGATTTGATTAAAGAGATGAAATGATCCAGGCATCTGAATTTGGACAAAACATCCAAAAAGAAGGACTATTTGACTCTCTCAGGCTTGGACATATCCATTTTTAGGCCAAAGAACCTAAGATTCAAGCTTATCGTGTGGTATTAGCTCTCGAGGGAGTAGATAAAATTACCATGGATGTGTCAACTATGAACAATAACTGCCTAATTAGTGACAACTAGAATTTTCAATAAAGATTTCGACCTGCCAGCTAATAACTTTGCAATCATCTCATGGAGGACATTACAGAGACCAATTGGCCTAAAATAGTTGCGCTTTCAAAGCAATCTTTTTCCAATATATGAGTTGGAACCATGTGGTCCAGTAATATGGCAGAGAGCTCAAGGAGAAGAAATCTAATACAATCTTGAAAACATCATGCTTAACGAATCCCCCGCCTGACTAATAAAACAATGTGCGAAGTTCATTAATCTTCTACCTCTTTGGAACCAGAAGGACTAGAAGCTCTATCATCCCATCTTGATCAAAGAGGCACCGAAAGAAGATGAAGTTGGAGGAAGCAGTGGGAGAAAAGGACTCTAAAATGCTTTTGACGTGGCTCACTTGGCTTTTATTCTACAATTACTCTCTCTCCTCACAAATCTAGCAGGAGATCTCTCGTCTTGCAAAATTGAGAAGAGCCCAATCTCACCCCGCTTGGCTGCACTGCATTAAAATTTTGTACTGTTATCTCGGAATCCAAACACCACATGGCATCCTGGTACTTTGCAGCGTCCATGCCTTCATGCTGATAAATCACAGTACAACTAATGATTCTATCCATTGCTCTACATTCTTGCTACGTACGACCTACACAAAGCAGATTGGCATTCATTCTGGAAGTCAACAAGGTATACACTGATAAATTGTAATCAAAGGGACCAGTGAGATGACGCGAACTTATTCATATCAATTCCCATAATTAAACATCAATCTCTCTCCTCTCTCTCTCTCTCTCTCTCGAAAAATGAAAGAAAAAGAAAAATTCTTTTATTTCCATATTCATCCATTTTGATCGCGGTGAACCGTCCATAACAAACTTTCTCTTCTTCTTCTTCATCTTTGCCCTCGTGCTCATCATGATCACTTACGTGTTTCTCTTCTTCCGTGACCTCCGCTTCCAACTTCCTTCCCCGGCGCACGTTAGCGACTGGGCTCGCTGGGCCTGCGCGCCCCAGTCGCTGGTCCCCACCACGTACATCATCAGCCCTGCACAGCAGATCTGGGCTGCGAGGAGGCCAAGCCAGAGCCCGCGAAAACCACATCGAGCCCGAACCCGAGCCCGACGGCCACCGGCAGCCCCACTAGATAAAACGCGCCCAAATTGACATGGGCCGCGTGGGCCGGCCGCGCGCTTCCCCTTAGCACCCGCACCCCACCGTCTGGGGGCAGTTCCCGAGCTCACAAAGGCCCACGATCGGCAATGCGGCCGCCGTAAGCCGCAGAATTTCACCATCATCAGTGAACATCCGGCCCCATTTGTCTTTCATTCCAGTAGCAAACCCCATTGCTGCGAATCCCATGAGACCCGAGAGCATAACGGCCACCGCGGCCGAGGTCCGGGCCCGGAAGGGCCGGTTCGCGCCCAGTTCGTTGCCGACGCGGGCCGAGACCCCGAAGCCCAGCGAGGAAGGGAAGACGTAGACCAACGCTGTGGTCTGAATCAACACGCCCATCGAGGCCACGGCCGGCTTCGGGTCCGGCAGCAGCCCGCACAGCAGGATCATCAGCTCGTACCACCACCACTCAAGGCACACCGACACGCAGCTCGGCGCCGCCAGCCTCGCCAGCGGGCCCCACCCCCGCAAGCACTCCCTCGTGGGGCCCACATCAGCCCCCCGTGACGTCATCAAGGTCAGCAAGAACAACAGCATGACGAAATTGGAGGCCGCGGAGGCTGCGGCGACCCCCCGCCGGCCCGAGACCGAAGCAAGAGACCAGAATGTAGTTCGAGGGGAGGTGCAGGGCCGCGGCGACCGCGGCAGAGAGAGTAAGCGGGCGCGTGATCCCCTGCGATCGGAGATAAATTCTGATAGGATGAATGAAGGAGAAGGAGATGAGATCAGGGAGCGAGTAGAGCAAGTAAGTCTGAGCCAGAGAGGTGATTTCGCGATCTTGGCCCAAAAACAGCAGGATTTTAGACATGTTGAGCCACAATAAGCAAATGGGGAGGGACGAGGAGAGCAAGAAGAGAACAGAGCGGTGAAGAGTCAATGAGAGAAGCTTGCTCTGGCTTGCTCCAAAGGCCTGAGAGCAGAGTGGCTCCATGCCCAGCGAGAGGCCGGAGAGAACAGAGTAGCCTGTGATGTTGCCGAAGGCAATGGCCAGCGATCCCGCGGCCAGCGGGTCGTCGCCGAGGGAGCCGAGGAAGAGCATTGAGATGATGGAGCGAGAGTAGAGCAAAAGAGCAGTGATGGCAATGGGGAAAGAGAGCCGAAAGAGAGACAGAGCTTCATTTATCACTGTCTCTGTTGACAGCAATTGTGATGGTCTTGGCTGCTGTTGCTGCTGCTGGTCTGTGGTGGTAACTTCAGAGTAATGTAGAGATGTGGAGATGGTGAGATTTTCTCCATGGGAGAAGAGTTGGTGGATGTGTTTTGATTGCACATTTTTGTTTTGGTTTTTTATTTTTGTGGATGTTT
The DNA here is from genome assembly GCA_038442645.1 of Agave tequilana. NCBI lineage: Eukaryota > Viridiplantae > Streptophyta > Magnoliopsida > Asparagales > Asparagaceae > Agave > Agave tequilana. The sequence goes on from JAVJIF010032004.1 coordinate 112,653, forward strand.
GGAGGAAACAGTGATTCAAGCAGAGGGCAATGTGTTTTGAGTTGTGACGGGGAGGATATGGGACTATTAATAGAGTGGGGAAGGGAAGCAACTTTTTTGCCGTTATTTTTGAACGGAAAATTTGAGAGGTGACTCAAGAATAGTTTTTGCCTGCAAAAAGGATGCACAAAAAAGATAAGTAGGAGAAAGGAGATAAAAGAGGGCTTTTTGGAAAAGGATTTTATAGGTCCTTTTGGAGAATATTCATAACCTTTCTAGATCTTTTTCCTTTAAGTTTTTTTTTTTTTTTTTGATAAATTGATCTAGTACATTTCTTTCATATAACCCCCTGAAATGATAGCTATTTTGTTTTGCTTATATAAGAAAAAACCAATAGGCATTTTTTTCGCTTCAAATGTAGTCTGTAAACAAAGTTCAACTAAGGTAATAAACTTACAAGAGGACATAGTGTTTATCGAGTATTAAACACACGTGTATGTTCATTGTTTACTGTTCATATTTATAAAAGAAAAGTTAAGATTTTACTTTTTCTCCCCCGAGATACTTTAGTATTGGATATGAAAATGAATATGGACATGGTAAGATTTTTCTTTTTCTTTTTCTTTTTCTCCAAATTAAGACCTTAATTTATGGTAAAATACAAAAACACTGCAGAAAATTTACAGTTAAATAAGATTTATATTAACTTCTTAAAATTTCAATCCTCAATGGTGAATATTATACACATCTGACTAAAGGTTCTATATATACTTACATACATGAGAAAAAAGAAAAGAAAAACGAAAAAAAACTTAGAAATTTAGAAGAGAGTCGTTAATTGTGAAATTTACATGTAATCTGCTTTAACCTTAATTTTCAGTCTTTCGTTCAAATTATCTGCACTTTTTGATAACAATAATTCATTTTACACATTTGATATAGTTTAATAACTCTTTCATATTGGCAAACAGATTTTCGTAGGATTTTGTAATACATTCAGAATTGATATACTGTACTGATAAGAGTGCTATTAAAAATGCTTTTCCGAAAGATACTTTAGAAATTTATAATATAAACATATCGAAATTGTTGAGGATATTGAACTACATTGCAAGTGTAAACGAGAACTATCATTATGGCAACAATGTAAAGTTCAACAGTATTTTTGCGGCCTCACTGCAAAACAATAAAAATTATCTTCCTTATTAATATTTTGGATAGAAATTATTTATTTCTATATTTATTCTTATGATTGTTTGAAGAATCCTTGGTAGTAGATTGTGAGACTTGATGGTCCAAGTTAGGAAAAATCCCAAATCTTAAGATCAAAAGATTCAAAGCCTTGTTCTCAAAACAGACCCAAAACATTTGTCACCAAGGTTACAAACAGCAATGATGTGCGTTTGCCTCCTATCTTTTGCAAACAATCAAATTGATAAAGAAGAGTTGGACTTGGATTCAATCTTAGTCTCTCCTCTAGCCAATATCCAACTTGAGCTAGGGTTAGTGACTTATAAGTTGGAAAGGTTCTCCCTCAACTTCATCAACAAATAAACAAGCTTCAAAGTTTCGACCGATTAACTTGGGGTTTTCTACTATGTCACTTTCATCTCTTGGTCTCGCAGATTAGAACATGTTGAAATTCTGCCAGCCTCACTGTGAAATATGTTTCATAATAATCCAACTAAGTTATCCAACATCAACAACCACCACAATAAATTCAATAGGATATATTTCATAAAAATCCAACTGAAGTTTTGGTATTAGACCTCTACGTACCTAGCGCAAAATCTTCGTTTGAGTTGTTAGACAAGACTTTTTGAATTGTAAGCAGGCTCAAAAGAGAGTGACATATGCTGTAGTACGAAAAAAGTAGTCCATTTAGTATTTTCATGACACTCGTGGTGAGAAAGTTGAAAGAAAACTTCTGCAATGCTACTACCAGTTTAAAGAGAGCTAGCCTTTGCCTTGGTAGTTGTTGAATCTCGATCAGTTTCTGTTGCAAAAAGAGAAACTATAGACGCGTTATGAAATTAAGTTGTCAAGTTGTGTGGTTCTCTGCTCTGCTTCAGCCTGCAGCCTCAGGGTGCTGCAGGCTTGCAGATTACGATGGCCACAGCATCCTGCACACGAGAGAGAGAGAGAGAGAGAGAAATTTGCATGATTCACGCTGCTGCGATGGCATCAGCATCAGTGGATGAGTGCTTTCTTTCCCAAAACGGGGACGCATCCAACCACAGCCAAAAAAAGAAAAAGAAAAATAAAGGCAACAGAAACGGTGCAGGCTCTCGTGGGGCCCACTGATGTGCTGGAATTGCTCGGTTTCATCCGGCAAGCTGGAAAGCGGGAGACAGCCCCCACTACACTCAATCATTTTCTACGTTTCCTGGGGATAAAACATTGAGTTGTTGGTAGATAAAAAGAAAGAAAAAGGAAAGAAAAGGAAAGAAAAGTTTTTTGAGCATCCTTTCCTGTGATCCAAACGCACAGTAGAGGAGCACGAGGGATCAGTTTTATATGAGGAAATTAAGATGGAGAATATCGGGCTTGTATCTGTTGAAGATTTCATGGTGGTGGAGATTACATTGTTGGGAATATCTCAAATTTTTTAAAAATACCCTCAAGGGATATCTGAGATGGTCAACATGATCAAATTGTGATTTCTAACCTTTAGAATATTTCTAGTTTAGTGCCTCTCATATGGAGTAATTAGATCATAATTAGTAATGGGATTTTCAAGTTTTTTTCTTTTATTTTGTTTATTTTCTTTTTCTTTTTACATAATCTTCTATTAAACGCGGCTATCCCCTATCGAAACATGCTAATATTTTTATTTGATGAGGTCACGTGATATTTCACACTTTTATCAGTGAGATAGGTTTTAGCAGTTAATTATTCACTGTGGATGACTGGAATTATTCACTGTAGATAATTGGATGTACTACTTTTTCTGATCGAGATTGTCATGTCTTCTTTGGCTACTCTATATACCATATGATCAACCTAGGGAAATATCTTAGAAAAGGCATTACCACAGTGAATGTAAACAAACCTCATAAAATCATGTAAATCTCTCTCTCTCTCTCTCTCTCTCTCTCTCTCTCTCTGAGTACAACTTTTAGTCAAACTAACATCTAACTTCGAGAATTTACCACTTAGTCAAACTAATATCTAACTTTGAGAATTCAGATCCTCTTGATCACAAAGAGACAACAGAAAGTCTACGACTTATTCACAATCTATACATCTGTGTGCGAACAAATGTAATTCATTATAGAATGGGTGCAATACAATGGTGGATGTGAATATTGATTAAAGAAGTGGACTCTACAGTGCCTAGTGTGTAATGACCAATAATTTAATCTCCAGTATATTAAAGTTAGTAGAAGTGTGGCAGTTTTTAGATTTGCAAAGTGTTGGAATATCAAATAAAAATGTCTTTATGACATTAATTTTGGAAGAAGAAGAGACCATAAGAAATGAAGAGTCATCATCATCAATTTAGAGAAATGAAAAGTCATCATCATCAATTGGAGTCATCATCAATTGAGAGAAATAAAGAGTCATCATCTTAAATTAGAAGGAATGAAGAGTCATCATCAATTTGGAGTCATCATCAATTGAGAGAAATAAAGAGTCATCATCTTCAATTAGAAGGAATGACGAGTCATCATCATCAATTAGGAGTCATCATCAATTGAGAGAAATAAAGAGTCATCATCTTCAATTAGAAGGAATGACGAGTCATCATCATATATGCATTATTGTCATTTGCCTATAAAAGGCTAGTGTATCTCTTTGTTTTTAAGAAAGCAAGCAAGCAAGAAAGAAAAGTTGAATAAGATCCATTCTCCACTTAAAATTTTAGATTATAGTATATTAGTCCGTAGACTAGTATACAACAATTTGGTATCAGAGCCAATTCATTTTTGTTTCATTCCTCTCTCCTCATGGCCTCCACCAACAATCTCATCAATCCACAAGTGCCCAAGTTATGAAAGATAATTATGAGAGTTGGTCAATTCAGATGAAAGCTCTATTTAGTTCTCAAGAGTTGTGGGAGCTAATCTTTGATGGGTTTAAGGAACCCACACCAGAGGTAGAAGCCGCCTACACCGCCGAAGAGAAGAAGGCTCTTAAAGAGCAAAGAAAGAAGGATAGCAAGGCTTGTTTTCTACTCTATCAAGGGTTGGACGAGTCTACCTTCGAGAGAGTTGCCGAAGCAACGACGAGCAAGGAAGCATGGGAAATCCTTACTACCATCTACAAAGGAGTCGAGCGGGTGAAGCGAATTCGCCTTCAAACTTTGAGGGGCGATCTTGAAGCTGCTCAAATGAAAGATGAAGAAAAAATCTCCGATTATTATTCACGATTACTTCTAATTGTGAATAAAATGAGGAGAAATGGAGAGAAGATGGAGGACATCCGAGTGATGAAGAAATTGCTGCGATCCCTCACATCAAAGTTCGAGCACGTGGTGGCGGCAATTGAGGAGTCTAAGAATTTGGAGGAGATCTCAATAGAGAAGCTTTTGGGATCCCTCCAAGTTCATGAGTAACGCATGCAAAAGAAGACTGGTTCCATAGTCTTGGAACAAGCATTAGAGTCAAAGCTGACTCTAAATGATCGTGGCTCACATAGTAGAGGTCGTGGTCGTGGTAGAGGTAGGGGACGTGGTCCCCAACAACGAACCACTCAAAATCAAGTGGAGTTCTAAAGCTTCAGAGGTCGAGGACAAAGCAATCGGGAAAGATTTACATCTGGACGTGGAAACAATAAGAACGTCCAATGCTACAACTGTCAAAAATTTGGACACTATGCCTCAGATTGCTGGTACAGAACTGAAGATCTTACCAATCTTGTCGAAGCAACAAATGATGTGGGTAATAACTCTACTCTTCTTCTTGCTCATGATGATTCAAGTGTTCAGAATGATGTTTGGTACCTTGACTCGGGTGCTAGCAACCACATATGCGGGAAGAAAGAACTATTCATAGAACTCGCAGAAGGAGTTCATGGAAGTGTGAGCTTGGGAGATTCTTCAAAACTCTCCGTTGAAGGCAGAGGGAAGATCAAAATCTATCAAAAGGATGGTAAGCCCGAGTATATTTTCGATGTTTATTATATTCCTAACATGAAAAGTAATATTCTCAGCATCGGTCAATTACTCGAAAAAGGATATAAAGTATATATGGAGAACAACCACCTTTGGTTGAAAAATACAAAAGGAGGTCTTATAGCTTGTATTAAGATGACAAGGAACCGCATGTTTCCCTTGCATCTAAACACAAAAGTTGAGAAGTGTTTTCAAGGACTCATGAAGAATGAGTCATGGAGGTGGCATCTTCGCTTCGGTCATCTAAATTTCAGCGGCTTGAAGCTACTATCTACAGCCGGCATGGTACGAGGTTTGTGATTGTTATACATATTGCATATTTTACCGCTTCCATACCATGCATATTATCAATAAAAATATGATTTTTGATTATCTTCTCTCTATTTTTGCAGGTCCACATCTGAAATGAGAAAAAGCCCAAAATCTCTTTAATTAGCAATAATTAAAAGAGATTAATTCAAAGCCCAAAAGAGAGCCCAAATTTGAGCCCAGGATCTGGAGAATTCTACGCGCTAACTCAGATTCCAGAAGGTCTACGTGGCTAACAAACTTGTAACAACTTCACAACAGAAAGCTGTTAGCCAACGGACTTGAAACGGCCGCAAGCTGCCGCGCCTCTGCGGCAGATCTGGGGCCGTTGAGCCCCAGATTCTGCCAGCTATCTCATCTTCTGGAGCCTTCTCTCTGAGGCTATAAATACTGCACCAGGGCCTTCGCAAAAAGGGTGAAAGAGAGATTAGAGATTAGATGCTTGTATTTTTGTAGGATTTTTCTCTAGGATTTTTGTAGTGCTCTAGATCTTCTTCCTCCCTAGAAATTCTGCAAAAGAGAGTTGTAAGAGAGAGAAAGCTTGTGTAGACCAAGGTGTGACAACTTGTGAAGTAAGGATTCATCCATTCTCTTCTCTCTACTTGAGCATTTTCTAGTATTACTTGCTTTCTTTAATTCTAGCTTTACTTTACTTGCACTTTTATTCATGCTTTGCTTTTCTTTTATTGTAATGGCTAGTAGCTAATTCTTCTCATGTCTAGCTAACCACTAACCTTGCTAACTACTAACTCATGGGTGATTGCTATCTTTAATCTTGCAAGTTGTATGGCCTTCTCTTCTCCGATGGGTTACTTTCATGCTTGGCTATATCTTGTTGTAATTCTCCATATGATTCATGTGTGCCTCATTTAGAGCCTTGTCTTTAGAACAAGTGCCGTGATGGAACATGGAGATGGATCACCAAACATATGCTATTTGTTGTACAACTTCTTTACTTCAATTAATGAATGTTGTATCTTCTTCCTTAGCATCCCTTGAGTGTCGCTCTTTTGATTCCATTATTGAAAGTCTAATTGTAGGCCAATGACATCTATGAGGCTACAAGACAAGTCCAAGAATGATCACCCGTCATCCAAGTGGGAAAGTAATTAGACCAACACGCAAGACAAATCTTTGCCGATGAATCAACATGAGGCATGCATTCACCATCACGGAGTTTAGTAAGTTTTAGTAAGGTAGTAAGGTTAGCTAGTCATAATCTTCTCATTCTAAGAGTCTTTTCAAAGTTTTCTTTCTTTTAGTGTTAATCCAAAAGCCAATCTTGTTTTGATTTCTTTTCATTTTCCATCATGAACATATCCACCGATTCTTTCATTTCTTTTTCAATTTGTTTTTACTCTTTTAAGACAAAGAAGAATCTTCGTTTTCTTTCTTCACTACGAACTGTAACGCTTCCATCGCAAGCTCTCCCTGAGAATCGACTCGGTATAGCCCATGCTATAACGGAGATAGGAAAGGGTACATTAATCATTTGGAATACATTTGTGGAGTGATCAAAGCACTTGACGTTGAATCTAAACCTTATCTCTTTTTATTGAATATATTTGTGTGCAAATTATACTCCACAATACAACACCTTTCCCGTCTTAAACAAATTTTGGCGCCGTTGCCGGGGAGAGCAACGGTTTTTGGTTTAAAGTGAAGAACTAAACGCATTTTCTTCTCTGTTGCAGGTTACAGGTGAAGAAAAAGAAAAAATAGCATTACAGTAACATATAAGTGGACCTGGGCCTCTGCTCTTGAAAGCAGAGACCAGGATCCCTCAGTTTTGCCGCAAAATCTCGGCCCCAGCCGCAGATTTGCGGCAATTCTGAGTTCACTACTGACAAGTTTTCTGCAGGGTCTTCAGCTTTGCAAAATACAGCTTCTGCAATAATTCTTTTCTTGTATGCTTCACCATACTCCTGCTAATTATAATAAACAGTAAAACATTGGTTGAAACGTTAAAAATTGTTTAGACATTTGCATTCTAGGCACGTGTCTTTTCAATTCCTTTACTTTTACTGTTGAAGAGTGCTGGAGGCAAGGTACGTACGCATTGCATATTGACTAGGACTCACTCTTTGTTTGATTTAATTACGCTTTGAGTGAACCTTGTTTGTTGATATCGTACACTTGCACAAATCAAATTTAAGGGCATTACCCATAAAAAGATAAGGGGGGATTTTATCACCCCTTCCTTAGCCCAAAAACCACAATCCCAGTACTCACAATCCTAAGCTTCTAAATAAAAATTTGCTAGACGTTGGCCCTAGGGACATCTCGGACTCACTTAGGAGATTATCCTAAGGGGGAAAAGTGTTAGAAATTGACTTTTGTAAAATCAGTGTCTAGGAAAGGGATTGAGGGCCGAAAGCCCGAAGGTTGCTGGTTACTTAATTAAGGAACGTCTCTGACGGAAAACCTCCCACCAACCTTGCCCTTCCCTGGCTGATTAGCTTATAGTCAAAGTCTACACTAAACCTCCTGTGGACGATCTAATCAGTTAGGAGTCGTCTAGGTCCAGGAATCCTAGAAGCTTGGATTGATTTTTCTTTTTATTGTTTATTATTTTCATTTTTTCTTTTTCGCTGGTGTGATCGGTGCACGTTGTTTGTAATAGTATATGCGAGAGTGGTTCGTGATCCAAATTCTGCAAGACTTGTTAGACTTTCTACACTTGCACTTACACAACCACTTGACATTATGGAAAACAACGTCTCACTTCAAGATCGATTTTATCCGATTTGCACCTCCCTTCCATCTTGCATTCTTCTCCCCGAATCTAATGGAAATCACTTCGAGCTGAAACCGCAATTCATTAATACACTTCCCCGATTCCATGGTCTTGAGTCTGAGGACGCGTACCTCTTTATTCGTGAGTTTGAAGAGCTATGCCAAATGATGAGAATTTCCCAACTGACCGAGGATGCTGTTAGGTTACGGTTCATACCGTTTGCACTTAAGGATTTAGCTAAGAAATGGCTTTACAATCTTCCCATCAGTTCCATATCTTCTTGGGATGATTTTGTTAAAGTCTTTCTTAAGAAATTCTATCCTATCCACAAAACAGCCCTCATGAAAAAGAATATAATGCAATTCAAGCAGGAACCTAATGAACCTTTCTGGAAGTATCTTGAGCGTTTCAAAGACCTTCTAGCCTTATGTCCTCATCACGACATAGAGAAATGGCATCTGTGCCAGATTATCTATGACGGTCTAGATTACCAAACGAAAACCCTCCTTGAATCCATGTGCCAAGGGGAATTTTTGAAGAAAGATGAGCATCAGGGGTGGGATCTCTTTGAAACCCTAACTGAGAAACCATTCAGTGGGAGTCATGTTCTGATAAACCCACTCCCATCACTTCCAGAACTGGTACGCACTCCATAGAATCCTCTATAGCTGCAGAAGCCAAGATCACACAATTGCTGAAGAGGATAGAACTGCTTGAGTCAAAGGGAAATTCTGTTGTCAATCAGGTCAACCCATTACCTGTCATCAAACCGGGTTGCACCTACTGTCATGACCTTAACCATGTCTTTGAGGAGTGTCCTTTGTATCAGCCCCAATCTTATCAGGAGAACATGAATGCAGCTTTTACCAGACCCCCATACTCCAACACATACAATTCGGGATGGCAGAACCATCCAAATTTTTCATGGAGTCAGTCTGGTCCTGAGCATCATAGACCACCACTTCCACATCCATATAATGCTCAGTCTCACCCATCCAGTTTCAATCATAATGCACCAAATTTTCGTCCATCTCAAGGTCCACCACAATCACAATCTTATCCAAACCCCCAACACTACCAATCCCAATCTCCACATCATCAACATCCACCCCAGAACAATTCAGATGATAAAATATCAGAGTTGATGAAAATGATAGAATCCTTAAGTAAGACCCAAGCTTCAATGATGAACCATCATCAACAGGATATGGATAGAATTCAGGTCCAATTAGGGCAATTGGCTAATGAGAGACAAAAAGGTATGCTTCCAAGCCAGCCAGTGCCAAATCCCAAACATCACTTCCCTTTGAATGAAGTGGAAGATTCAGGACCCAGTCAATGTCATGCTATTCATACCCTGAGATCTGGTAAACAAGTTGATAATAAGGTTTCTAGTTAACCATCTCATCCAGCACCAAAGCCAACACCTCTTGTCCCAATGCAACCAACTTCTGACAAACCATCTTCTAGTACAGAGCCATCCACTTCAAAAGTCAAGGGTAAAGAAAAGGTAGATGAGCAACCCTATAAGCCTGTTGTACCATTTCCAAATAGGCTTAAGAATCCCAAGACAAATGCTCACATGGAGAAGATAAAAGAAATGTTCAATAAGGTCCAAATCAATGTCCCTCTTCTTGATGCCATACAACAAGTGCCATCATATGCTAAATTCTTAAAGGAAATGTGCACCAAGAAAAGGAAAACACAAGTCCCTAAAAAAGTCTTCCTAGCATCATCCATCAACGAGCTGCTCAATGGTCCAATTCCTATAAATACAAAGACCCAGGGAGCCCCACCATTTCATGCATCATAGGACAGACTACCATTAATAGGGCACTTCTTGATTTGGGGCCAGCATCAATCTCCTGCCTTTCTCTGTGTACCAACAATTAGGGTTAGGTGATCTCCGTCCTACCCAAATGACTATCCAATTGGCTGATCGCTCTGTCACTAGACCCCAGGGGGAAATTCACGATGTCCTTGTCAAAGTTGGGGAATTCATTTATCCTGTTGACTTTGTAGTCCTTGAAACAAAACCTGTGTCAAATTCCAATCAAAGGGCTCAAATTCCTGTCATTTCGGGACGACCATTCCTGGCTACTGCAAATGCCATCATTAATTGTCGGAATGGATCAATGAGGTTAACCTTTGGTAACATGACTCATGAACACAATGTCTTCCACACACAACCTCGTAAAACAAAAGATCAAACATTTGAGGTTAGCTTCATTAGTAACAATTGTGAGGAAGAAGGTGAAGATCCAAAAGATGAGTCACAATCTGGTGATTCTCTTATCCGAGTACCCTTTCAAAAGGGGAAAGTTGATTTGGATATTTTAACTTTCACAGAGCCAACTCTGACTGTATCTGAACCTCCGATTGATATATCCTTTGAGGACTTGTTTGCTGATGAGATCATGTGTATAGATGAGTCCACTCAGGGTAGGTTAGCTGATTATACACTTTTGAAAGAGGATGTTGATATGAGTTTTGAAGAATTATTTGGAGATGAGCTTGAATTTCTGAATAATGGACAAAAAGATGTGCTGAATAAAAAAGGTGGTGAGGAGGAATTCTTGAGTGAACAAAATGGTGAGATATGGATGGACAACAATGAAATAAAACTGGAAATGCCGAGGGAAGAATATAATGCGACACGTTTCCCAATTAAACCGCGAAAGAGAACACATTGGAATGACGGGAAACGGGCCAGAGGGAAACGGCCAAAAGATAGCCCAGGTAGTGAACCCACTTGTACATAATCTTTGTAAATATTTTTTCTTTCTTTTTATAATTTTTTAAATAAATAAATAATAAAAAATAAAAAAATAACTAAAAAAAAATGAGGGATTTCTAACAAGAGTTCCACCAAATTTGAAGTTCCTAGGTTTCTTCAAAACTCCTTTTTTCAAAAATTCCAAAGTCCTAGGTCACTACAACTTCCCAAGAGTCAAACTCTCTTTTCAAAACTACAAATTCCAAAGTTGGTAAAATTCTTTTGACCTAGGGATAAAAGTAAAAATCTCTTGGTTTTTCCCTCCTATAAATACTTACTCTGCCCGACCCTTCTCCCTCACAAGAAAAAAATCATCTCAGATCTACAACTCTCTTCCAGAGCGCCGCACTCTGCAACTTTTCCTCTCCTCAGCTCTCTTTGTTGTGCCGCGTTCCTGCGACTTTTGCCGAGATTCTGCGGCTTTTCTGAAGCTTCCTGGGTGCCGTCAAGTTCTGCACCAGTCGATCTCACGCACTTCCAGCCGATCTGGTGCTACATCTTCATTCAAACTCTCCTGTACCCACTGCAGAGATCGAACTTTTTCCCCCCACGAATTCCGGGGGCGGTTCGAATTCAGATCTCTTCTTTTTATTGCTTTGTTTTTAATTCATATCATGGCACCATCTATTTTCATTGAGAGAGACTTTGGAAAAATATTGAGTAATGTAAATGGATATGGGTATGTGTTTCTAGAGAGAATTAGGGCTTGGAATTGGTATACGTTAGTGTATGACAACTCTGAGACTGATGCCTTTTATTGTCCCAAATTGGTGACAATGTTTTACACTCACATTGACCAAGCATCGATTGATCCACAAACGTATCAGTTTACTGTACACATGCCCACAGGAGACTTACTTGTCACGCTTCCTCTTCTTGAGGAAGTCACTACTGTTCCAACCATCACACAACACAGCGAGCCTCTCCTATTGATTGAGTATATGACTGTTATGGGGGCTCGTTGTACTGAGCAGGATCGTGGGCTGAAGGCTAGCACCACGTTTAGAAATATTCACTGCGTTGGACGTTGGATCCACGCAACATTTTAGGGCTAGACCACACCTCCACATTTAACAGACTTGTGTTGCAAATTATACATGATTTAATGACTCGTCAACACACAGTTTGTTTGAATAAGGTCATCTTCCACGCACTCATAGCCAATTCTTCACGCACTAGGGGTGCCAAATACTCCCATCCTATCTTGATTACACGTCTATGTAGGACTTTCCTACTAGACGATGTCTTTGATTCATTCGACCGAGTGTTTGTTGCACCTGAGAGACCTACCAGTTCGTATAATAGTTGTTTGCACGCGGTTTGGACTCCTACTGTCCAGCCCGAGGATGTACCGATAGAGTCCTCCTCTGAGGAGAGTCTTGAGGAAGAAGATGAACCTGAGTTTTGGAGGCATGATCCCCCAGCAGAGTCACGAGCTTTCATGTCTTCCATCTGGAAGGGCATGAAGAAAATCTTTAGGGGACAAGTGAGGCTGAGGAAGAAGGTAGAGGAGCAATCCTCTCGGTTAGATAGTATGGAGGCAGCGTTGAGGAGATCACAGTCGGCTGGACCTAGCACCACTGCGGGTCCAAAGCGACGGAGGGAGTAGTGTTGTACCTTTTACCTATTTCATGCATCTTTTTATCTTGCATACATTGGGGACAATGCATGAGATAGGTATGGGGGGTAGCTTCTAACATAGGATTTTTCATTTTCTTTTTAGGCTTTTTATTTTTAGGATTTTCATTTTCTTTTTAGGTCTTTTATTTTCTTTTAGATTTTACGTTTCTTATAGATTTTCTACTTTCTTTTAGATTTTACTTTTTCTTTTAGAAAAATAAAAAATTAAAAAATAAAAAAAGGGAAATTCTTGATCCATGTTTAAAGAATCAAACTTGAAATTTAGGGATTAAGGAAGCTCTTAACTAAGATTTCTAATTATAAGTTGAAAAGAGGAGTTTAGTTGGATTTTTAGGTTAAGTAATAAAGGTTAAGAAAAATTACTAGATTTTAATTCTTTCTTTAGGATATATACATTAAACATATTGAAGGATTAATCAAAGACTTTGTGACTTTATTTACATATATATATAATAAAAATATATATATATATATAGAAAAAAATTGTATATAAATAAATAATAAATACTTAGCCACTGATTAAGCTGGTTAGTCGTGCCTCAAGAAGCATTGCCGATCACGCCTAAAGGTGGTTAAGTCCTTAAATTCCTTCGTGGCCTAGTTTACTTGAGTCATCGAACCCGAGGGATGTTTTCTCATCTGGTGCCCTAAGACCGTCTGGTTTGGGAGTCATCGGTAAGAGACTCGTTACAAGGGTAAACTAGAAAGCCTAAGGATGCTAAGGAATGTAAATAAATAAACATTGTATATATATAAATAAATAAAATAAAAAAAATAATATATTATATATATAAGTAAATAAATGTACTTAGTCTAAGAAAGATCCTTCATATTTATAGATGTATATATCCTAGGATTGATGCAAAATCCGATTTTTGATCTTTTCCCAAAATCTTAACCTAAGTTGAAAACAAAACTCCAAATAGACGCTTATAAGAGGAATGACAAGTTTAGGGTAACGTGAAACCTAAAGCTCAAGTTAGAATCTTTAAAACAAGGATCAAAATTTTCACTAACCCTTTTTATTTTTCTTTATGGATTTTGTGGGTGTAATCCGCTGAAAACCCTCAGGAGACAACACTCCTCCTCTAGGGTAACCTAGAGGTTTAACGGCTTGTTGCACGTGCTCAGTGCAATCGTGTCACCTACGAAAGTGGTGTAATAAACTAGTTAGGATTTTCTTTTTCTTTCTTTTTCTTTCTTTTTTGCTCGAGGACGAGCAAAAGCTAGGTATGGGGGTGTGATTGTTATACATATTTGCATATTTTACCGCTTCCATACCATGCATATTATCAATAAAAATATGATTTTTGATCATCTTCTCTCTATTTTTGCAGGTCCACATCTGAAATGAGAAAAAGCCCAAAATCTCTTTAATTAGCAATAATTAAAAGAGATTAATTCAAAAGCCCAAAAGAGAGCCCAAATTTGAGCCCAGGATCTGGAGAATTCTACGCGCTAACTCAAGATTCCAGAAGGTTCACGTGGCTAACAAACTTGTAACAACTTCACAACAGAAAGTTGTTGGCCAACGGACTTGAAAACGGCCGCAAGCTGCTGCGCCTCTGCGGCAGATCTGGGGCCGTTGAGCCCCAGATTCTGCCAGCTGTCTCATCTTCTGGAGCCTTCTCTCTGAGGCTATAAATACTGCACCAGGGCCTTCGCAAAAAGGGTGGAAGAGAGATTAGAGATTAGAGATTAGTTGCTTGTATTTTTGTAAGATTTTTCTCTAGGATTTTTGTAGTGCTCTAGATCTCTTCCTCCCTAGAAATTCTGCAAAAGAGAGTTGTAAGAGAGAGAAAGCTTGTGTAGACCAAGGTGTGACAACTTGTGAAGCAAGGATTCATCCATTCTCTTCTCTCTACTTGAGCATTTTCTAGTATTACTTGCTTTCTTTAATTCTAGCTTTACTTTACTTGCACTTTTATTCATGCTTTGCTTTTTCTTTTATTGTAATGGCTAGTAGCTAATTCTTCTCATGTCTAGCTAACCACTAACCTTGCTAACTACTAACTCATGGGTGATTGCTATCTTTAATCTTGCAAGTTGTATGGCCTTCTCTTCTCCGATGGGTTACTTTCATGCTTGGCTATATCTTGTTGTAATTCTCCATATGATTCATATGTGCCTCATTTAGAGCCTTGTCTTTAAAACAAGTGCCGTGATGGAATATGGAGATGGATCACCAAACATATGCTATTTGTTGTACGACTTCTTTACTTCAATTAATGAATGTTGTATCTTCTTCCTTAGCATCCTTTGAGTGTCGCTCTTTTGATTCCATTATTGAAAGTCTAATTGTAGGCCAATGACATCTATGAGGCTACAAGACAAGTCCAAGAATGATCACCCGTCATCCAAGTGGGAAAGTAATTAGACCAACACGCAAGACAAATCTTTGCCGATGAATCAACATGAGGCATGCATTCACCATCACGGAGTTTAGTAAGTTTTAGTAAGGTAGTAAGGTTAGCTAGTCATGATCTTCTCATTCTAAGAGTCTTTTCAAAGTTTCTTTCTTTAGTGTTAATCCAAAAGCCAATCTTGTTTTGATTTCTTTTCATTTTCCATCATGAACATATCCACCGATTCTTTCATTTCTTTTTCCAATTTGTTTTTACTCTTTTAAGACAAAGAAGAATCTTCGTTTTCTTTCTTCACTACGAACTGTAACGCTTCCATCGCAAGCTCTCCCTGAGAATCGACTCGGTATAGCCCATGCTATAACGGAGATAGGAAAGGGTACATTAATCATTTGGAATACATTTGTGGAGTGATCAAAGCACTTGAGGTTGAATCTAAACCTTATCTCTTTTTATTGAATATATTTTGTGTGCAAATTATACTCCACAATACAACACCTTTCCCGTCT
>JAVJIF010032005.1:0-157337 GCA_038442645.1 Agave tequilana
AAAACAAATTGGAATCCAATTAGATCCGAGAACAAACTCCTAAACATAATTGGATTTTCTATTACAGAGGTCGGTAAAAGAGTTAGACGACTAATGAACAAGCCCAAAAATTACCACTCTCTGTTGAACCAATTAGTCGACTACTGAGAGGGTTAGTCGACTAATCTTGATGATTAGACGACTAATATGTAATATAAGTCAACTAAGCTGATATGAACTCTCTATTGGGTGGACTAGTCGACTAGTCTGGCTTTTCCTACTGCCTTGACTTTGATCAGCCTTGATTTATCGACCACTGGACGTTAAGTGCTTGGCTTCCTACATCAGTCCCTCCCTCTTCAAAAGAACGCATCCTCGAGTTTCAATCAATAGAATCATGAACGATGACATCTTAACAAACTCAACTTGAGAAAAGTGTAATCCCAAAATCTTGATTCGCCTCGACAGTCTTCATTAAACTCCATATAGTATTGCATCATCGAATCTTCAACGTAATCATCATCTCAGATCGCTTGATAATCAATACCAACTGGTTAGTGTTTCACCATCATCTAGCTATATACATACATCATGTTCCCATACTTCATTGATTTGCCTCCAAGAAGAAGATCTTTCAAAGTGCAATTGGAGATAGAACTTGGTATATCGTGCAGAACACGACGTGCCCACGTGCTAATAGTAGGTATATGATCTTGAAGAATTGAAGTGTTCATCTCTAGCACTCTCCTTCTGCATAAAAGGATCTTTGAAAATATGAAGAATACATGCACCATGATGTTGAATACCTCTTATGGGTGGTAATCCTTCCGCATGCTTGTCGTGCACAACTCCTTTGGACTTTTCTAATGATAGTTCTATCTTCTCGGAAATTTCAGCGCTTGGAGAAACTTCTTCTTTGACAACTAAAGCAAGCTTTTTCTTTCTTTCCTTTGATTCCACCAAAAACTCGCCTCGATTGCATATAGATATGAACTTAGGCTTCTTTTCTTCTGTAGACTTTAGAATAAGTGGAATAATATTATCATCGAGGATTTTACTTTACTGAAATCAGCTTGAGGTTAGGTTTCTGAATGGAAGTAATTAACATCATTTTGAATACCTCGGCCATTCATATGATTGTTGTTTGCATGCATGTCAGTGATAATGAATCTCTCTTAGTTGACTGCTCTTCAATTGGTGATTACTGATATTGCTCCGCTGTCTCGTTCGACCGATGAGATCTTATGAAACGTCGGGTCGAATCACCATCTCTTCTGCCTCTAAAGCATGGTTATGAGCTTCATCAAGGGATAACATGTTGTGTAGAAGCACGTGCTTTTAAATTAAAAACAGGAGCCCACAAATGTACTTTGTCACTAGTTGTTCTTATTGGCCCAAAGGCCTTCCACTCTAGTTTTGATGATGATTAACTCAAGTAGTTATGGTTACTAATAATCTTGTGATGTTTAGTTTCAGATCCTTAATCAAGATATTAGTAGGTGATTAGCTTCAACAAAGGTGTTTTGGAGCTTCTCACATGGTGATTCAAGAGCCTGAGCATCAAGATCATATATAGCACTCGTTGGAGTCAGCTCGGTGGATCACGGTTTGGATCGAGTCGGCTTGAAGACGGAGTTCGTCAAGTAGACTTCGGTACATAGTTTATGCTCAAGTTCACAACACACACACGTTTCATGTTTTGGTTTTCGGTTTTGGTTTAACCGATCTTGGTTTTCATGAATAGATAGATTCAAAACAAGTTTACATGGTTTCATGCATATTAGAATTGTTCTATATACATATATGCTTCATAGACTTAGATAAACTTATTTTGATATGCCTATTCATGTGTTAGGAGTTTTGTGTTTTAACAAAACATATTTTCGGATTTAATATCAAAAATATTGATATATATCTTTATATGTATATTGGAGTATATCCATATACTACATGCCTAAAAGTTGTTTAAATATCATGTTTTTGTATTTGGATGAGTTTTTGGAGAAATCGTATTTCCATTTGAAAATTTCAAGTTCTAGAAAATACAGTTTTTGGTTTTTGGCAAAATTTGTAAGTCACAAAAATGGTTCAATTGTTTGAAATATGTGTTGAAAATTTTCACACATGTTTATATATCAAATATAATGTTAGAACTTATTTTTGTGGAATTTTAAAAGTTTTATGGGATTTATTTTAAAAATTAAAACCAGTTTTTCTGTCCCAAAACTATTTCTGCCAGGCCCTGGCGTCGACCGACCAGTCGACCGGACCAGGAGCCGGTCGACCGTTCCGGTCGACCGGACGTGCACAAGGAACGTGCAGGCAGCCAGCCTTTGGGCCGGTCGACCGAGCGGTCGACCGACTGAAAGCAACCCACCTCCGGTTGTTCCGGTCGACCGGGCGGTCGACCGGCTAGAGAGCTATTGCTCTCTGGTTCTGGGCGCTGTCGACCGGGCGGTCGACCGACAGTCGCTAACGGTCAAATTTAGACCGTTGGCCGGTCGACCGGGCGGTCGACCGGATGGTCAATTCTGACCATTTTTTGCTGCAATGGCTAGTTTTTAAAAGAGGCTATAAAACCCCATTTGAGAGAGGTTTTCTATAAGAATTTTCAGAGCTAAATTTTCCTACTTCCTAAGTGTTTTACAGCAAAAAGTTTTTGAGTTCAAATTCCTATTCTCTATTTGTTTTAAAGTGTTTTGTTATTTCAAAGAAAATAGTCTTTTGGGAATTGTTTTTGATCTAAAATTCTATATCTTTTTGGAGAGTTTCCCAAGTGATTTTCTTTGTTAAAAACACTTTGTTTTTCACACTTGAGCTTATCATTCTATCCTCTCTATAGGATCCTTGTTTTTTGTGGAAAAAAATTGGTTTGTGGTCTTTTGATCACCAAGTTGTAAACACCTTATCATTGCTTGGCTTTGTGCCTTTCCCTCTTAGTGTAGAAGAGGTTGTGCAATTGGGTTGTATCCCTCAAGTGTGAGGTGATCCTTATTTGGCTTTGTGCTTATCCCTCATTTGTGAGGTGGATATTGTGGTGGCTTTGTGCCAAGCCTCTAAGTGTAGATGTTGTTTTGGTTGAGAGAGGAGTTGTGTACTCCATTTTGTAATTGCCCCAGATCCTCGGTGGAGGTTCCCTGTGTGAGAGTCCTATGTGGACAAGTTAGTGGATTCGAAATCCTTCTGGGTGAAGGCGGGGACGTAGAGCTGGGTGCTTGAACCTCGAAACAAATCTTGTTATTTGCGCTTGATCCATTGACTCTAACTCTCTCTCTTTATATTGTGCCATTGCATCATTTATATTGTCATACATTCATTATATGCTTGGCTTGTTTGTGTGTGCCTCACTTGTGCTTAACCACGAGAGCTTCATATAGCGCCTCAACTCTTATTCAGAGGAATCAAGAGGAGTTAGTCCAGAGCCTTTCACAGGGAATTCGGCTACACTCGTTAGTTGCATTAAGTGTTGATTGCAATTAAGTTTTAATTTCCGCATTTAGTTAACTAGATTAGCCGTACACCTATTCACCCCCCTCTAGGTGTACCTTCAATTGGTATCAGAGCCTACGCTCCTGATATTTAGTTTAAGCACCTAGGAGTGTGATCTTAGTTTTGCTAATCTTCATTTGTATTTGCATTTGCACACATATAGTTTGCACTCATGGATGTTCCTCCCAAGTTTGATATCTCTAGACTTCACATATGGAAGGTTCTTATGAGTTGTCATTTAAAAACCCTAGGCTCGCATGTTTACCTTGCCATTACCAAGGAATCCTACCCTAATGATAGCAAGCATATAGAGGCCAATGCAATAGCCCTAAAGGCACTGAGAGCATCTCTTCATAAAGATTATTTACATGTACTTTCTCACTATGATTCGGCTTTTGCAGTATGGAGCATTTTAACTTCTCCCGAGTTATCAAAGATTATCAATAAGCAGAGGAAATCTAGGAGAGACAAGTCCGATGAACATTGCTTCATGGTTCAAGGGAATGACTCCCTTGAGGTACAATCAAAAACTCAACTAGATGCTAATTCTAGTTCCTATTGCAATGAGTGTACAGAGGCTCAAGCCATAAATAATGAACTTGCTAAAAGGTGTGAAAAATTACTTGAAAAATATGAACTTTTGAAAAAGGATAATATTGGTTTAAAAGAAGAAAATAAAAACTTATTTTCTACACTTGAGAATGTTTTGCAAGAGAAGGAAGAGATTTCAAGTGAATGTAACTTACTTAAATCCCAACTAGACCTTGCCCTAAATGAAAATGAGTTTTTGAAAAATAAAAATGATTGTAATGATATTTTAAAGAAAAATGAAAACTTGTCTTTAAAACTTGATTTTGTTGTACAAGAGAATGATTCTTTAAAAATAAAAATTGATTCTATTTCAAAAGATTTAGAAGTTTGCTTAAATGAAAATGAATCTTTGAAAATTGATATTGATTCACATGTTTGCCATGCTAGTGCATGCTCCACTTCTTCTAACATTAAAAATGGTATAAATTTGTTAAAGGAGAATATGGATTGTTTGGGCTCCACTTTGAGCTATTGTGCTATGAATCATACACGTTTGGAATCTTTGTTTCAAAAGAAACAAGTTCCTTCTATGCATGCACACCATACACGGCATACACATGCTTCTCACGGTCATACCCATCACACAAAGTATGCTCATGTGTATACTTGTACACATTATGGACGTAAGGGCCACCTTGCTAAGTTTTGTTATGATCGTATACATGATGTAAATTTAGCAACTAAGTTTGTTTGGGTTAGGAAAGGAGCTAACCCCCATGGGTCCAAAAGAGTGTGGGTACCAAAGACCACCCCTATTGTATTTGATGTAGGTGTGGGCTCTCACATAACGTGAGAGTGATGGTGCCTTGAGGTGGATGCGCTCCGAGCTTAAAGAGGACAATTTAGATGCATCACTTTCAAGGGGAGTTTGGTGGGAGGGCCACCTTGTTTTGGAGACTTGGAGAGTTGTCTTCATGGTTTTGGTAACGATCTCTAACTCCCATTATATTTACATGCTTTTCACATTATTGAGTTTTAGCATGTTTTAATTAGTATGTTAAATGCCATGATTATTAGATCATTGACATGCATGTATAGCATTTGAGATCACCCATATTTATATGGACTCATATGTTGTGTTCTCACCATTGTTTAGCTATTATGTATATCATAGTTCTAATGCATGTGCATTTACATCATATTTATGTTTATCATGTTGATTTATGTCTCATTTTATACTTCATGATTTGATTACATGTTTGGATGTTAGTTTTCATTAAAACTTGAATATACACTTATACATCTAGTGAGTCACAATAGAATTTTATATGTTTGTGCTTAAATGCTCATTTGTGCTTGTTAAATGTACTAGTATAGCTTAATTTTAATGATTCATGCATTTTAACTTGTATTCCCCATCTTGGACATGTTTTATAATCATGTGTTTTCACTTCATGTATGTATCTATTTTGTCAAATCTTAAGATATACATGTATATCCTTTGAATCATTTGCTTTTCATATAAATTTTTATTATGGACTCAATTGTGTTTAGGGATATGTATGTATACTTCTTGTTTTGTCAAAACATACATATGCCTTGAAGTATAAATTGTTTTAATGAAAATTTAGTTTTGATGATTTTCATGTTTAAAGGAATTTCAATTGAGCTTATTGCCTACCTTTCATGATTATGTTCTTCACATTTTATTTGTACACTCATCTTTCTTATTTACTCATGCTTTGTTTTCATGAGTCATATTCATGCTTCATTGACTTTGAGTATTGGCTATCATGTGAGTTTCATGTTTCATGAAAAATATTTTTGTTTTATTCCTTACTTGAAGGATTTCGTGCTAGTTTATAAATTTTTCATATAACTAGTTCGTATTCTTCATTGTGGTAGAGCTTTTCAAACATGCTTTATCTTCAAACCTATTTTTGAAAACCCCTACCCATTGAAGGGCGGTTGGTTGGGCGACCATGTCTTGTATGCTCTT
This sequence comes from Agave tequilana, assembly GCA_038442645.1. Taxonomy (NCBI): domain Eukaryota; kingdom Viridiplantae; phylum Streptophyta; class Magnoliopsida; order Asparagales; family Asparagaceae; genus Agave; species Agave tequilana. The sequence continues at coordinate 5,999 of JAVJIF010032005.1, forward strand.
TATTGAAAATTATTTTAAACTTGTGCATGAAATGGGTGGTAGGAAATATGAGTTATACACTTGATCGTATTATGTTTTCAATTGGTATCATTGGATCGTTTCAATTAGTATCAATATTGACATTTTTTTTGTATACTCATATAGATGTTTTTGATATATGTATGCTTACACTTCATATAGTATCAATTTCGATTGGTATCTAACTTTTCATACATATATATGCTTTATTTGTGTTCAAAGATATATATGAAAACACAAATTTTGGGTATGCTAAGCTTGATTTTTTTAATGACTATCTTATCTCAATTGATTATGTATCAATTGGTGTCCTAATACAAGCTTATGCATCGTTTTATTTGGTATTTCATAAAGGGGGAGAAAATTCGTATTTTATCTTTCAATTGGTATTTTATTTACTTTTGATTTTCACTTCCATACTTTATGATGTAAAATAATTGAAAAATGAATATTGATTTTAATTTGATATCATATATTCAAAATGAAAAATACTTTCAATTGGTATCAAGATGTTTATTTGTTTATTTTCAATTGGTATCACAAATGATTTTATTTCAAATGGTATCTTTATCTTGTGATATCTTAATTTAAGAAAAATTCAAAATTTGTAATGTTTATTTACAATTGATATCGTAAACTTTGATTTACTAAGATATCTCAAAATTTTATTTTAATAAGAAAACTAAAAATGTTTTGATTTATATTGCCTATATGCAAGGGGAGCTTAACATCTCTTCTATATATAGATTCATGTTGAAGTGTATCTTATATTGAGGAGCTTGACAACTCTTCTTTATGCGGTACACGTGTGTAGGGGGAGCTTCACATCTCCTCTTATGCATTGCATATTATGTGTTATGTGAATTAGGGCTTGTCATCCCTTCTTCATGTAATGCATGTATGTAAGGAAGTTAACTTAGCGTCTTCCTCTTCATGAATGTATATCGCATATAACTCCTTATTGATTGATTTGAGTTCACCTCTTTGTGGGGGAGAACATTATTTTTATGTTTACTTTAACCCCTTTGTTCATGATTGACAAAAAGAGGAGAAGTATTTCAGTATATATGTATGTTTGGAAAGAATTTATGTATATGCATATATGTTTTATTTTGCAAATAGGAGAAAAAGGATTTGATGTGTTTCATGCTTGTATATGCATGTTTATCTCCTTATATTTACATACATGTTTGTTTAGATTCATGTGCTTCATTGCCATATATTATTATTTATTGTGATGCATGAGTTAAGGGGGAGCTTCTTTGAAGCTTAACTTAAATCCATGCATATATAACTCCATGAGTTTTGTCATCATCAAAAAGGGGGAGATTGTTGGCCCAGAGGCATTCCACTCTAGTTTTAATGATGATTAACTCATGTAGTTGTTTACTAATAATTTTGTGATGTTTAGTTTTAGATCCTTAACCAAGATATTAGTAGGTGATTAGCTTCAACAAAGGTGTTTTGGAGCTTCTCACATGGTGATTCAAGAGCCCGAGCATCAAGATCATATATAGCACTCGTTGGAGTCAAGCTCAGTGGATCACAGTTTGGATCGAGTCGGCTTGAAGACGGAGTTCGTCAAGTAGACTTCGGTACATAGTTTAGTTTTGTGTTTAGATCCATTTGTAAAGACTAGATAGTGTGATATGCTCAAGTTCACAACACACACACGTTTCATGTTTTGGTTTTTGGTTTTGGTTTAACCGATCTTGGTTTTCATGAATAGATAGATTCAAAACAAGTTTACATGGTTTAATATATATTAGAATTGTTCTATATACATGTATGCTTCATAGACTTCGACAAACTTATTTTGATATGCCTATTCATGTGTTTGGAGTTTTGTGTTTTAACAAAACATATTTTCGGATTTAATATCAAAAATATTGATATATATATATATATATATATATATATATATTTATATGTATATTGGAGTATATCCATATACTACATGCCTAAAAGTTTTTTAAATATCATGTTTTTGTATTTGGATGAGTTTTGGAGAAATCGGATTTCCATCTGAAAAATCTAAGTTTTAGAAAATACAGTTTTTGATTTTCGACAAAAATTGTAAGTCACAAAAATGGTTCAATTGTTTGAAATATGTGTTGAAATTTTTCACACATGTTTGTATATCAAATATAATGTTAGAACTTATTTTTGTGGAATTTTAGAAGTTTTATAGGATTTATTTTAAAAATTAAAACCCAGTTTTTCTGTCCCAAAACTGTTTCTGCCAGGCCCTGGCGGTCGACCGTCCGGTCAGCCGGACCAGGAGCCGGTCAACCATTCCGGTCGACCGGACGTGCACAAGGAACGTGCACGCAGCCAGCCTTTGGGCCGTCGACCGAGCGGTCGACCGACTGAAAGCAACCCACTCTCGGGTTATTCCGGTCGACCGGGCGGTCGACCGGCTAGAGAGCCGTTGCTCTCTGGTTCTGGGCGCGGTCGACCGGGCGATCGACCGACAGTCGCTAACGGTTAAATTTAGACCGTTGGCCGGTCGACCGGGCGGTTGACCGGATGGTCAATTCTGACCATTTTTTGCTGCAACGGCTAGTTTTTAAAAGAGGCTATAAAAATCCCATTTGAGAGAGGTTTTCTCTAAGAATTTTCAGAGCTAAATTTTCCCACTTCCTAAGTATTTTACAGCAAAAAGTTTTTGAGTTCAAATTCCTATTCTCTATTTGTTTTAAAGTGTTTTGTTATTTCAAAGAAAATAGTCTTTTGGGAATTGTTTTTGATCTAAAATTCTATATCTTTTTGGAGAGTTTCCCAAGTGATTTTCTTTATTAAAAACACTTTGTTTTCCACATTTGAGCTTATCATTCTATCCTCTCTATAGGATCCTTGTTTTTTGTGGAAAAAAATTGGTTTGTGGTCTTTTGATCACCAAGTTGTAAACCCTTATCATTGCTTGGCTTTATGCCTTTCCCTCTTAGTGTAGAAGAGGTTGTGCAATTGGGTTGCATCCCTCAAGTGTGAGGTGATCCTTATTTGGCTTTGTGCTTATCCCTCATTTGTGAGGTGGATATTGTGGTGCCTTTGTGCCTAGCCTCTAAGTGTAGAGGTTGTTTTGGTTGAGAGAGGAGTTGTGTACTCCATTTTGTAATTGCCCCAAATCCTCGGTGGAGGTTCCCTGTGTGGGAGTCCTGTGTGGACAAGTTAGTGGATTCGAAATCCTTCTGGGTGAAGGCAGGGACGTAGAGCTGGGTGCTCGAACCTCGAAACAAATCTTGTTGTTTGCGCTTGATCCATTGACTCTAACTCTCTCTCTTTATATTGTGCCATTGCATCATTTATATTGTCATACATTCATTATATGCTTGGCTTGTTTGTGTGTGCCTCACTTGTGCTTAACCATGAGAGCTTCATATAGCGCCTCAACTCTTATTCAGAGGAATCAAGAGGAGTTAGTCCAGGGCCCTTCACCGGAAATTCGGTTACACTCGTTGGTTGCATTAAGTGTTGATTGCAATTAAGTTTTAATTTTCGCATTTAGTTCACTAGATTAGCCGTACACCTATTCACCCCCCTCTAGGTGTACCTTCAGTTCTTTAGTCATAACTAACTCGTAGCGAGAGGAAAACCAATAGAACTCTTCGGTTTATGCAATAACGATTCTATTTCCTTGGGAGCAACTCTCAATTTTTTAAATAAAATTTGATGATAATCTGGAGGGAGAAATTTACCTTGTAAAAATCATCTGATCTGCCTCCAAGCTTATAGGCAGTTTGTTTTGTTGTATACGGATGGTTTGCACTTGATTCCACCATGTCATTGGTTTTCTTTTAAGTTTGTAAGCCACAAACTTGACATGATTCTCCATGGGCCATGTCAAACAGCTTATCAACTTCATCAATCCAAATCAATGAGGACTTAATATCAAGGCTCGCATCAAAAGAAGATATCCTTAACTTATCAGGATTTGAGTATCATCCTCTTTTACCACGAATAGAATTAGGAAATTTGTCTCTCCTATTAGGGTTAGAAAATCTACCTCTCTTGTTTAGATTAGGATTAGTTAAACTCTTTCGCCTTCCTTAGACCATTCCTTCATCTTCATAATCATCTTCAAAATCATTGTATTGATAGATGGAATTATGCAATTTCTCTTAATAGAAAAATTCATTAAATTGATGATGTTGTAGAGGATACTTTGGTGGCGGACGATGTGGAAGTGGTTGATATGGTGGGGTTTAATGTGGTGGAGGTTGTCGTGGCGGTGGTTGTTGTGGTGTAGGTTGAGTTGATTGACGATCACGTCCGCTTTGGTACATACCATAGGTTAGACTTCGGTCATCTATCTTGATAGACAACTTCTTGATATCTTGGACCATAAGATCCAAGGTTGACTTGATAGCGCCGACCCTCCTTTTATATATGCACATCCTTGTGGAAAGGCCTTGCAATCCATCATCGTCTCCTGCCTTCGTCGAAAAGTTGCCGAAACTCTGATACCATTTGACGCAATAAGGAAGCGAAATGCCTGCAAGATCTCATCTAGCGCCAATGAACCCTAAACCTTCAGATAAAGATAATACACGAATCCACAAGCAAACAACTCGAATCCACAAGCAAAGATAAACAACTCGAATCCATGAGCAATAGAAGAAAAAAACTTAATTGAATTTATCAAAATATTGTGTAGAAAACAAAGAATACAATGGCCTTTAAATAGTCTTTAAAAGTAGTAGGTTAATCTAACTAGAAAACTAAAATAAAATAATTTGGAATCTAATTGGACCTGAAAACAACTCCTAAACAAAATTGGATTTTCTAATACAGAGGTCGTTGACAGAGTTAGTCAGACTAATGACTTTCATTAGTTGATTAATGAACAAGCTCAAAAATTATCAACTCTCTTTTGAATCAAATTAGTCGATTACTGAGAGAATTAGTCGACTAATATGTAATATAAGTTGACGAAGTTGAATATGAAACTCTCTGTTGGGTGGACTAGTCGACTAATCTGAAGGACCAGTCGACTAGTCTGGCTTTTCCTGCTGCCTTGACTTTGATCTATCTTGATTTACGGAAAGTCTTGGTTTAAAAGAAGAAAATAAAAATTTATCTTCTAGACTTGAGATTGTTTTGAAAGAAGAGGAAGAGATTTCAAGTGAACGTGACTCACTTAAATCCCAACTAGATCTTGCCCTAAAAGAAAATGAATTTTTGAAAAATAAAAATGATCGTGAAATAATTTTGAAGAAAAATGAAAACTTCTCTTCAAAAGTTGATGTTGTTTTAAAAGAAAATGATTCTTTAAAAATGAAAATTGTTTCTATTTCAAAGGAATTGGAAATTGTTTTAAAGAAAAATGTTTCTTTGAAAAATGATATTGATTCACATGTTTGTCATGCGAGTGTAGCTTCACCTAGCCTACCTATTGCATGCACCTCTTCTTCCATGATTGAAAATGATATTTGTTTGTCAAAGAAGAGTGTGGATTATTTGGGCTCCACTTTGAGCCAATGTGCTTTGAACCACACACGTTTGGAATCTATGTTTCAAAAGAAACAAGTTCCATCTTTGCATGCACACCATCCACGGCATGCACATGCTTCGCACGTTCATGTACACAACACTATGTATGCTCATGTGTACATTTGTACACATTGTGAACGCAAGGGCCACCTTGCTAAATTTTGTTATGATCGTATAAATGATTCTAATTTAGCAAATAAGTTTTTTGGGTTAGGAAAGGAACTAACCCCCATGGACCCAAAAGAGTATTGGTACCAAAGACCACCCCTATTGTATTTGATGTAGGTGTGGGCTCTCGCATGACGTGAGAGTGACGGTACCTTGAGGTAGATGCGTTCCGAGCTTAAAGAGAACAATTTGAATGCATCACTTTCAAGGGGAGTTTGGTGGGAAGATCACCCTCTTTTGGAGACATGGAGAGTTACCCTTATTGGTTTGATAACGATCTCTAACTCCTATTTGTGTTTACATGCTTTTCATATCATTGATTTTAGCATGTTTTTTATGTTTCATGATTAACATGTCATATGCCATGATATTTAGATTAGTGATATACATGTTTAGTTATTTGAGACATCCATGTTTAATACGGATTTATATCTTAGTGTTCTCACTTTGTTTTTAACTAATGTGTATGTCCTAGATCTAATGCATGTGTATATACATATTGATCATATGGATGTTTATGAGTTTTGTTTTTGACTTTTATGCATCATGTTTTGATTACATGTTTGGATGTTAGTTTTCATTAAAACTAGGATATATACTGTACAACTAGTGAGCCACAAATAGACCATTATATGTTTGTGCTTGAACACTCATTTGTACTCATTAGATGTACTAGTATAGTCTAGTTTTGATGATTCATATATTTTGACTTGTATTCCCATTTTATACATGTTTTCATGTTTATGTTTAACTTCATGTATATGTCTATTTTGTCTAAACTATTAGCTATACATATACATCCTTGAGCCACTTGCCTTCATGCACATACTTTTGTGGACTCGTTTATATTTGGATATGTATGTATATGGTAGTTTGTACATGACACACATATACCTTGAAGAAATTCGAGTTTTGATGATTTTTATGTTTTAAGGAATTTCTTATTGAGCTTAATTGACTATTTTCATGATTATGTCTTTCACACAAAACTTGTACACTCATATTCTTGATGTTTTCTCATGATTTTGTTTTCATGAGTGTTATATGTGCTATATAGATTTTTGAGTGACATTGGTTTAGTGATTTTCATGTTTTATGGAATATAATTTTGTTTTATTCCTTACTTGAAGGATTTCGTACTAGTTTTCAAATTTTTCTTATAACTAGTTCGTATTCTTCATTTTGGAAGAGTTTTCAATTATGCTAAACTATTTTCAAACCTATTTTTGAAAATCCTTTCCATTAAAGGGCGGTTGGTTGAGCGACCATGCCTTGTATACTTCTTATTGAAAATCCTTTTAAACATGTGCATGAAATGGGTGGAAAGGTAATATGAGTTATACACTTAATCTTATTGTGTTTTCAATTGGTATCATTGGATCTTTTCAATTGGTATCACTATTGACATTCTTTTTGTATACTCATATATGTGTTTTATTTGTGCTTATTATATCTATATATCCTTGAGCACATATTTTGGTTATGCTAAGCTTGATTTCAAATGACTATTATATTTCAATTGATTATGTTTCAATTGGTTTCTTATACAAGCTTATGCATTATTTTATTTGGTATTTCATAAAGGGGGAGAAAAATTTATATTTCACCTTTCAATTGGTTTTGGTATTCTACTTCCTCACTTTATGTTAAAAATAATTAAAAAAAAGGATATTGATTATTTTTGGTATCATATGCTTTTAATGAAAAATTACTTTCATTGGTACTAATCTTTACAAATTGGTATCAAGATTATCTATAAGTTTACTTAAAATTGGTATGTTTTATTGATATCAAAATTTTTTGTTGAAATGATTTATTTACTTTCAATTGGTATTTACTTACAATTGGTATCAATTGGTATTTAAATCTATGTTTGTTTTATGTACCACATTATGTACTTTCAATTATGTACTTTCAATTGGTATGTTTTGTTTCATTGATATCATGATGCACTAAATTGATATATTTTTTTTCTTATAATTGGTATCAAGAAAGTTTTGCTTTGATTTCACCCCTCATTGATTTTTTTTACAAAAAGGGGAAAATATTATTTTTCTTTGACCCCTTTGTTGATGATTGACAAAAAGGGGAGAAGTATTTGAGTTTATATGCATGAGTTTATTTGCATGTTTATTGTTTAGTGATTATCTTTCAAATCGGTATTAAGAATTTTGTTTATTAATTGATATCAAGAGGTCTTGATTGATATCAAGAGCTTAAGTTTTTTATTGAAATGATTGGTATCAAGAGCTTAAGTTTTTTTATTGAAATTTTTATTGGTATCAAGAGATTAAGAGCATGTTTATTTTAAAAAAAGGGAAAAGGAATTTATTTAAAAGTTTGGTATCAAGAGCATGTTTATTTCATGTTTAGTATCAAGAGCATGTTTATTCCATTGTTTTTATGCATGTTGATGCATATTCATGTTTTAGTATTCATTGCATATCTTATGTTTATTGATATGCATGAGTTAAGGGGGAGCTTCTTTGAAGCCTAACTTTAATCCATGCATATATAACTCCATGAGTTTTGTCATCATCAAAAAGGGGGAGATTGTTGGCCCAGAGACCTTCCACTCTAATTTTGATGATGATTAACTCATGTAGTTATGTTTACTAATAATCTTGTGCTGTTTAGTTTCAGATACTTAACCAAGATATTAGTAGGTGATTAGCTTCAACAAAGGAGTTTTGGAGCTTCTCACTTTGTGATTCAAGAGCACTCGTTGGAGTCAAGCTCGGTGGATCACGGTTTAGATCGAGTCGGCTTGAAGACGGAGTTTGTCAAGTATACTTCGGTACATAGTTTAGATTATGTTTTTAGATCTATTTGTAAAGACTAGATAGTGTGATATGCTCAAGTTCACAACACACACACTTGTTTAAGTTTTCATGTTTATTGCTTTTCGGTTTTGGTTTAACCGATCTTAGTTTTCATGAATAGATAGTATCAATACAAGTTTACATGGTTTAATGTATATTAGATTTGTTCAATATACATGTATGCTTCATATCTTAGACAAACTTATTTTGATATGCCTATTCATGTATTTAGGTTTTGTATTTTAACAAAACTTGATTTTGGAATTAATATCAAAAACATTGATATATATCTTTATATGTATATTGGAGTATATTCATATACTACATGCCTAAAAGTTGTTTAAATATCATGTTTTTGTATTTGGATGAGTTTTGAAAAAATCAGATTTCCATTTGAAAAATTCAAGTTTTAGAAAATACAGTTTTTGGTTTTCGGCAAAATTTCCCTAACACAAAATGGTTCAAAAAATTTGAAATTTGTGTTGAAATTTTTCACACATGTTTGTATATCAATGTATTATACTGAACTTATTTTTGTGGATTTTTAGAGAATTTATAGGATTTATTTGAGAATTAAAAACCCACTTTTTCAGTCCCTAAAATAGTTTCTGCCAGGCCCTGGCGGTCGACCGACCGGTCGACCAGACCAGGAGCCGGTCGACCGGAACGGTCGACCGGACGTGCACGAGACTTGCACAAAGGCCAATAGGTTTGGCCGGTCGACCGTGCGGTCGACCGGCTGTAGCTTCCTTACTCTCGGGTAAGGACGGTCGACCGGGCGGTCGACCGTAGGTTGGCAACGGTCAAAATTCGACCGTTGGCCGGTCGACCGGCTGGTCGACCGGATGGTCAAATCTGACCATAATTGCTACCAACAGCTAGTCTTTTCTAAGGGCTATAAATACCCCATATGAGAGAGGTTTCCTCTAAGTTTTTAGCCAAAAATTTCAGAGCTTCTCTAGTGTTTTTACAAGTTTTAAAAAGAGTTTTAGTGCTTCAAAGATTTGATCTTCAATTGTTTTTAAAGTGTTTTTATTTCAAAGAAAATAGTCCTTTGGGAATTTATTTTTGGTCAAAAATTCTATATCTATTTGGAAATCTTCCCAAGTGATTTTCTTTGTTCAAAACACATTGTTTTCCATACTTGAGCTTATCATTCTATCCTTTCTATAGGATCTTTGTTTTTGTGGAAAAAAATTGGTTTGTGGTCTTTTGATCACTAAGTTGTAAACCCTCCTACTTTGTGTTATCCCTCTTGTGTAGAGGTTGATTTGTGGAGTGGGCTTTGTGCTCTATCCCTCTAGTGAGAGGTTGATTGGTTGTATTGGCTTTGTGCCTATCCCTTATTTGTGAGGTTGATTTGTGTGGCTTTGTGCCTAACCTTTAAGTGTAGAGGTGGTGTTTGTAACTGAGAGAGGAGTTGTGCACTCCCAGTTGTATTTGCCCCAAACCCTCAGTGAAGGTTCCTGTGTGGGAGTCCTGTGTGGACAAGTGGATTGGAAATCCTTCTGTGTGAAGGCGGGGACGTAGAGCTATGTGCTCGAACCTCGAAATATATCCGTGTGTTAGCGATTGATCCATTGTCTCTCTAACTCTCTCTCTTTACTATTGTGCCTTGCATCATTCATATTATCATACATTCATTATATGCTTGGCTTGTTTGTGTGTGCCTCACTTGTGCTTAACCACGAGAGCTTCATATAGCGCCTCAACTCTTATTCAGAGGAATCAAGAGGAGTTAGTCCAGAGCCCTTCACCGGGAATTCGGCTACACTCGTTGGTTGCATTAAGTGTAGTTGCAATTAAGTTTTAATTTCCGCATTTAGTTCATTAGATTAGCAATACACCTATTCACCCCCTCTAGGTGTACTTTCATATCTTGGTACCGACATCTTCAGTCTTGTACTTCGTATCAAGACTTGCCCATAACTTCTTTGCCGTTGTGATTGGATTGTAGACATTGTAGAGAGAGTCATCCAACCCATTTAGGATATAGTTTCGGTAAAGAAAGTCACCTTGCGTACATGCATGAACTGCAAGGACTGTGTCTTGATCAGTTACGGGTTCTGGTGGATCCTCTTGCAGGAATTTGGCTAAATGCAAAGTGGTCAAGTAGAAGAGTATTTTCTGTTGCCACCTCTTGAATTCAGTGCCACCAAATTTTTCTGGCTTCTCCGGCTTCGGGTTAGGAAGTGGAGCAGTACCATTATCTGTTGAATTTGCATATTCGGTGCCTTACTGGTACTATCTTGATTAGTCTTAGACATTTTCTGTAATTTAAACAGAACAGAAGTAAGTAACTTTAAGTATGATAATTATCATAAGATTGTTGGGTTCAGGATAGATCTAACAACTAATCACTGTCACTGATCTAATTGGTCAGGTCAGTGAATATCAGGTGGGAGGTTTTCCGTTCAGTAGAATGTTTCTTAAACAGAACCACCTTTCAATTACCTTCCTTGGTTAAACACCAATTAGACCAGTATTAGTCAGTCTCATATACAGTAATATTTATGAGCATAAATATTTTAGTATAACCCATGTATAAAGAATGTTAGTTCACTTATAGAGTAATTGGAGTGAGGTACGCATGTAGTGAATCTCCTTCAGACAATTACGTCCCCTCCTTCGGTGTTAACAGGTTACTGGACACTGGTCTTTCAAGATACAACACTTACGGTCGAACTGTAGTTAATTAGTACCTTCACAGGATTTCAATGCTGCAGGACGAAGTCGAACTGTAATTAATCAATGCTGAAGGACGAAGACAAATTTTAAGACAAATTTTAGGGAGAATATTTGCCTAGACTAGTTTTAGTCAGTCTCAATATATAGTAATATTTATGAGCATAAATATTTTAGTATAACTCCTGTATAAGAATGTTAGTTCACTCATAGAGCAATTGGAGTGAGGTAAGCATGTAGTGAATCTCCTTAAGACAATTACGTCCCCTACTTCGGTGTTAACAGGTTACTGGATGGTGGTCTTTCAAGATACAATACTTACGGTCGAACTGTAGTTAATTAGTACCTTCACAGGATTTCAATGCTGCAGGACGAAGTCGAACTGTAATTAATCAATGCTACAGGACGAAGACAAATTTTAGGGAGAATATTTGCCTTAACTTTGGAGATTATTTACTGAAAAGAAGAACTTTGGAGGATTATTCACTGAAAAGAAAGTAGGGAGAGAGAAGAATTTATTCTTCTTAGAAAGTCCCAGATTCAAACAACTTATATCAATCAGAATCTTTTGAATTTTTTGAACTTTTTTTATTTTCAGAATGACTCGTTTAATAAGATTTGAACGACGGTGACGGTGCCGGGCTGTAGTAGCTCGCGTGTGTGGGCATGGTTTCCTCCAATCGCACGCGAAAACTCCAAGTACCCAAAGGACACGCCCTTTGTTCCCATTTTTCTCTATTTGTAAACTTCAATTGTCTATCTCATATCCAATGTGGACTAAATGCGTTTAGCTACTTTTAGCCCCCTTTAGCTTTTGAATTAGGCAAACTTTAGACTTGAATATCTCATTTAGTATAAAATGGAATTGAACATGTAAATATATCACGTTCATTCCTAATGAAAGGAGAACGCACTACAATCATTACCTGATCGATTCTATTAACAGATCTCGTCTTAATTCAACTCAATTCACTGTTTAATTCTTCGTTTTCCCAACAAGAACGATGTATAATTGTTCATTAGGACAATTTTAAAAGTATCACCCTCACAGTCACGGTATATCTGTTACACGCCAAAAGACATCCACTACCATTGCTTGCAAAGCTTCCCTCAGCATCATGAAATGGACAAGCCCGAACCGATCACTATCCAGGTGAGTTACCTGTTGGAAAATAATGTATGAAATACTACTAATCTAATTAAATTAAACTTTCAAGAAGGAAGGAACTTCTCTATGTTGATCGAGGCGTGCGGAGCACTGTCCTTAAGAGTAGATCGCGCTACTCTGAGAGAGATCTCGGTGCAGCAGGTTGATGGCGGCCTACCCTCTAGGATTCAATGATCGCTGGCCCTGCAAGCGTGCACTCGCAATGCACAGGGCCTCGAACAGCTCGATTTTATTTCCTCTAGAGATACAGGGAAGAACTGAAGAGTCTAAGAAAATTTCAGAGGAAGAGGAAGATGGTTGAGTTCTGTTTTTGAACAAGGGAATAGATCCTTTATAAAGAGAATTTATCATCATTAGAAAACTTTGGGAAGAGAACATAATCCTTGGACAGAGAACCAATCTTTCCTTGTGCAGTTAAACAAAATTGTCTTGGAAAGTGTTATTGCAATGTCAGGACAGGACATGAAAGATACGAATCTCAACAGCTATTTCTGACCCAAATATTATGACAGGATTTGAAAAGATTTTATTTTAATTTTAAATCCAAAAATAAATTGGCAAAACTTAGCCTATTCGGGCACACCCGTGAGGCTCTGAAACCCAGATTTGCACCTCCCTGCGCGTGCGACGCGGGCGCACATGCGCATTAAGGTTTTCTGAATCCGGTAACCCAATTCCCTTCACTGGGCCTTAATGGGCTTGTGTACGCGCGAGCACCCCTGGTTTCTACTCCACACAACCCATCATGAATGAGACTCCCTATATAACCACTAAAGAATTCTTTTCCTATCCAATGTGGGACTAAAAGAACTATGCTTAATTTTGAAATACCCTCAAAATACTAACAATTCCCCACTATTTCAAAATTAAAAGGAAGGACAATAGGAACGAGAGAGAATAGGAGGAAACATAAGAACTCAATGCATCAATAATAGTGACTTTTGGTCTATGAACCACTACCTAGGATATGTAGGTGTGTCCCACAGGAAGTTGGTGAAATATAAAGTTTCTATGAACCAATCTTCCTAATTATGGATCATTGACCTACAACCCACATATCATTCGTAGAACCGAGCTGTTCAAAACGGGTTGGCGCGAATCAACCATGCGCCCTACCTGGATATTCATGAGCGCTCTAGAGAATATGTCTACATTCTCATAGGAAGCGGCCCCACTTTTACACTCATATAGGTGGATCCATTAAGTGTGCATTGCAATTAAACTCCCCACCCAATAAGGACTATGGTAATCCATTGAGAGCTAATGCTCATCCTTTGCACATTGCAATTTACACTATCTACATCATAGGAAGAGACTTCTCAATAATAAAATAACGATAGTGCATCTCCAAGTCAACAAATGATTTGTTATTACCCATATGAACCTACTTCATGAGTTCATCAATCACATAGGTTGGGTTACTATCATTTTTGACTCTTTGTTATGGACATGAGTCCCATTCCCCTCGATGTATTCTCCACTAGTTTTTTTCCTAGTGGTTTGGTAAATGGATCACTTATATAAAACTCTGACCTCACATAGTCAAGAGATAAGATCCCATCATCTAGCAGCTGCTTTACAATTTTATGTCTTAGGCGTATATCCCTACTCTTTCCATTGTACATTTTATTCTTAGCTCTAACAATAGTAGCTTGGTTATCACAATGAATAGACACAGACGGAACTGGTCTCTTTCAAATTGGTATATCAATCAAAAATTTCCTGAGCCACACAGCTTCAGTACCTGCCTTCTCTAAGGCAACAAACTCAAACTCCATAGTGGAGCGAGCTGTGACGGTTTGCTTGGATGATTTCCAAGACACCGCACCCCCACCAAGTGTGATCACATATCCACTTGTGGACTTTAACTCATCAAAATCAGAAATCCAGTTAGCATCTGAGTATCCCTCTAAAATAGAAGGAAAGCCACAATATGTCAAACTATAATTAATAGTTCCTTTCAGATACTTTAGCACTCGATACAATGCTGTCCAATGGTCCTTATTAGGACAGTGAGTGTAACGACTAAGTCGTCCCACGGCATAAGTAATGTCAGGTCGTGAATAGTTCATCAAGTGCATTAAACTATCAATGATTTGTGCATACTCAGATTGTGGCACACTTTCTTCTTTATTTTTTCTTAAGTGAATCCTGCCATCATAAGGTGTGGAAACAAGAGTGCAGTCAAAATGATCAAATCTTTTCGACATTTTTTCTATATAGTGTCCTTGTGAAAGCATGATACGATCAGAATCTCTAGTAATTTTAATTCCTAAGATCACATCAACTTCTTCCATGTCTTTCATATCAAAGTTAGAGGACAAAAATGAATTGGTGTCATTTACAATTTCTAAGTTCGTACATAATATAAGTATATCATCAACATATAAACATATGATAACACCAACATTATTCTCAAATTTAGTATAGATACATTTATTAGCCTCATTAATCTGATAACCATAAAAAACAAGAACATTATCAAATTTATCATGCCATTGTTTGGGTGCTTGTTTTAAACCATAAAAAGATTTTACAAGTTTGCAGACTTTGTGTTCATTTCCTATTGTTAGACAACCTTCAGGTTGGTCCATATATATTTCTTCTTCCAATTCTCCATTTAAGAATGCAGTTTTAACATTCATTTGATGTATCACAAGCTTATGAATAGATGCTAAAGCAAACAACACTCTAATAGATGCAATTCTAGTCACAGGAGCAAATGTATCAAAATAAGCAAAGTCTTTCTTTTGAGTGTATCCTTTAGCAACCAATATAGCTTTAAATTTATCCAAAGACCCATCAGGTTTCAATTTTCTTTTAAATATCCATTTGCAACCAATTGGTTTTGCACCTGGTGGCAAATCAACAAGTTCCCAAGTGTGATTTGATAATATGTATTCTAATTCATTATTAATAGCCTCTTTCTAGAATGGAGCATCCGAAGAGGAGATCGCCTCTTTATAAGTGAGAGGGCCATCACCAACAAGAAATGGAAAGAAATCTTTACCAAAGTGAGTTTCTTTTCTAACTCTTTTTCTTCTCCTTAGTTCAATCTGTTCATTATCATCAGATTCTTGTGCATGACGAGATGAAGAAGCATGAGAAGTTTTATCAACATGAGTTTTTAATGGAAAAACATGCTCAAAGAATTCTGCATTTTTAGTTTCAATAATAGTGTTAATCTCCATAAATATTGTTATCACTTCTAGTCACAAGAAACCTATATGAAGCACTTTGATGTGCATAGCCTGTAAACATGCAGTCAAAAATTTTGGGTCCTAATTTCTTTCTTTTGGGTTCAGGTAGAAGAACCTTAGCTAGGCACCCCCACACTTTTAAATAGTTTAAGTTTGGTGCATGACCTTTCCAGATTTCATATGGAGTTATACCAGTTTTCTTATAGGGTATTCTATTTTGAATATGACAAGCAGAGAGTATAGCCTCCCCCCACAGATTCAGAGGTGAACCAGAACTTATAAGCATAGCATTCATCATATTTTTGAGTGTTCTATTTTTCCTTTCAGCAACACCATTAGATTCAGGTGAATATGGAGGGGTAGTCTCATGAATTATGCCATGTTGTTCACCAAATCCATTAAATTGTTTAAGTTCATATTCACCACCTCTATCCGATCTCAATCTCTTGATTTTCTTATTTAGTTGATTTTTAACATCTGATTTATATTTCAGAAACATTTCAAAGGCTTCCTCTTTAGATCTTTACAGATAGACTACTGTATATCTAGAACAGTCATCAATGAAGGTGATATAGAATCTTTTACCACCTCTAATTAAGTTATTTTTAATGTCACCAAGATCACTATGAATAAGCTCAAGCAATTCAGATTCTCTTTGTACACTTTTACATGATTTCTTAGTGGATTTGGATTCAACACATATTTTACATTTGTCATGATCAGATATAGTTACATTATGCAAGAGACCTATATCTTTCATTTTCTTAATGTAAGAAAAACCAACATGTCCTAACCTACCATGCCAAAGATCACAAGAGTCAATCATGTAAGCAGAAGAAGTAGATACATTTCCATTCATGATTTCAATTACATTCAGCATAAATAAACCCTGACTACAGTACCCTTTACCAACAAATTGTCCATTCCTAGTCATTACAATTTTATCAGATTCAAAGCAGATCTTAACTCCAGCTTTTCCAAGAAGGAAAACAGAAATGAGGTTCCAACGAATCTCAGGAACATGAAGCACATCTGTAAGAAAAAGGATCTTCACTGAAGTGAGCTTGAGAAGCACCTTTCCCTTACCCACAACAGGTGAGGGCCTCGAATCGCTCATGAACACTTGTTAACCATCATCAACAGAGGAGTAAGAAGAGAAAGCTCCTCTGTCGGCACATATACGTCGGGTTGCCCCGGAATCAATCACCTAATTCTTATTATGTGCAACCATGTTTACTTCAGATATTACAGCAGCAATAATGTCACTCTCAACAGGCTAACTTGTGGTTTGGATGGAGCCTCACCAGTCTTCCGGAATCTACACTGTGCTGAGTAGTGTCCGGGTTTGCCACACACAAAACAGTTTCCTTTCTTCTTGAAAGTAGAGTTAAGGTTTCTTTTCATCTTAGGGTTCTGATTTGATTTGAAGTTTGGCTTATGAAAATGTTTCTTTGGTTTAGAAGGCTTGCTTTCAATTAGATTTGCCTTGGACATAAGCTCCTTGGCCCTTTCAGTTTTCTCTCTCTCTTTATTTTTCTCTTCAATTCTAATATGAATTATTACATCTTCAAGGTTCATTTGTTTTCTTTTATGCTTCAGTTCTTTCTTATAATCTTTCCATGAGTCGGGTGGTTTTTCAATTAGGGCTCCAGCAACAAAGGATTCGGGTAGGGTGATATTTTCATCTTTTAGATCATCAATTAGAACATGATATTCATGAATTTAAAAGGAAATATCTTTTTCATCAGACATGACAAAATTTAGAAAATTTTCAATAGCAAATTTTTGAGTTCCAGCATCTTCAAGAATGTATTTCTTATTAAGACTTTTTCAAATTTCAGTTGCAGTTTAGTAAACATCAAACAGTGCATTACTAAGTGTGCTGAGAATGATGTGTCTACAGATTTTGTTGGCTTTTTCCCAGTTTTGCAATTCCTTTTCTTTCTCTGGTTTAGGATCAGTTATAGCAAAGGCAAAACCAGTTACATAAAGTGTGGACATAACCTTTTCTTGCCAACTTTTATAGTGGGTTCCATTAAATGGTTCAATCCTAGAGATGTCAGGCAGAGACTTAACATTAGTAGCAGCAACCATAGCAGTATCCAGATCTACTCTTAAGATTGTTGGAAAATAATGTATGAAATACTGCTAATCTAATTAAATTAAACTTTCAAGAAGGAAGGAACTTCTCTATGTTGATCGAGGCGTGCGGAGCACTGTCCTTAAGAGTAGATCGCGTCCCTCTGAGAGAGTATATCGGTGCAGCAGGTTGATGGCGGCCTACCCTCCAGGATTCAACGATCGCTGGCCCTGCAAGCGTGCACTCGCAATGCACAGGCCTTCGAACAGCTCATTTTTGTTTCCTCCAGAGATGTAGGGAAGAACTGAAGAGTCTAAGGAAATTTCGGAGGAAGAGGAAGATGGTTGAGTTCTGTTTTTGAGACAAGGGAATAGATCCTTTATAAAAAGAGTTTATCATCATTAGAAAATCTTTGGAAGAGAACATAATCCTTGGACAGAGAACCAATCTTTCCTTGTGCAGAGAAACAAAATTGCCTTGGAAAGTGTTACTGCAATGACATGACAGGACATGAAAAGATACGAATCTCAACAGCTATCTCTAACCCAAATATTATGACAGGATTTGAAAAGATTTTATTTTAATTTTAAATCCAAAAATAAAATTAGCAAAACTTAGCCTATTCGGGCACACCCGCGAGGCTCTGAAACCCGGATTTGCACCCCCCTGCGCGTGCGACGCGGGCGCACATGCGCATTAAGGTTTTCTGGATCCGGTAACCCAATTTCCTTCACTGGGCCTTAATGGGCTTGTGTGCGCGCGAGCAACCCCTTGGTTTTTAGTACACACAACCCATCATGAAAGAGACTCCCTATATAACCACTAAAGAGTTCTTTTCCTATCCAATGTGGGACTAAAAGAACTATGCTTAATTTTGAAAAACCCTCAAAATACTAACAATCCCCCACTATTTCAAAATTAAAAGGAAGGACAATAGGAACGAGAGAGAAGAGGAGGAAACATAAGAGCTCAATGCATCAATAATGGTGACTTTTGGTCTATGAACCACTACCTAGGATATGTAGGGTGTCCCATAGGAAGTTGGTGAAACATAAGTTTCTATGAACCAATCTTCCTAATTATGGATCATTGACCTACAACCCACATATCATTCATAGAACTGAGCTGTTCAAAACGGGTTAGCGCGAATCAGCCATGCGCCCTACCTGGATATTCATGAGCGCTCTAGAGAATATGTCTACATTCTCATAGGAAGCGGCCCCACTTCCACACTCATATAGGTGGATCCATCAAATGTGCATTGCAATTAAACACACCACCCAATAAGGACTATGGTAATCCATTAAGAGCTAATGCTCATCCTTTGCACATTGTAATTTACACTGTCTACATCATAGGAAGGGACTTCTCAATAATAAAATAACGATAGTGCATCTCCAAATAAACAAATGATTTGTTATTACCCATATGAACCTACTTCATGAGTTCATCAATCACATAGGTTGGGTTACTATCATTTTTGACTCTTTGTTATAGACATGAGTCCCATTCCCCTCGATGTATTCTCCACTAGTTTTCTCCCTAGTAGTTTGGTAAATGAATCACTTATATTAAGCTCTAACCTCACATAGTCAAGAGATATGATCCCATCATCTAGCAGCTGCTTTACAATTTTATGTCTTAGGCGTATATGCCTACTCTTTCCATTGTATATTTTATTCTTAGCTCTAGCAATAGTAGCTTGGTTATCACAATGAATAGACACAGACGGAGCTGGTCTCTTCTAAATCGGTATATCAATCAAAAGTTTCCTGAGCCACTCAGATTCAGTACCTACCTTCTCTAAGGCAACAAACTCAGACTCCATAGTGGAGCGAGCTGTGACGGTTTGCTTGGATGATTTCCAAGACACCGCACCCCCACCAAGATCACATATCCACTTGTGGAGTTTAACTCATCAGAATTAGAGATCCAGTTAGCATCTGAGTATCCCTCTAAAACAGAAGGAAAACCACAATATGTCAAACTATAATTAATAGTTCCTTTCAGATACTTTAACACTCGATACAATGCTGTCAAATGGTCCTTATTAGGACAGTGAGTGTAATGACTAAGTCGTCCCACGGTATAAGCAATGTCAGGTCGTGTATAGTTCATCAAGTGCATTAAACTACCAATGATTTTTGCACACTCAGATTGTGACACACTTTCTTCTTTATTTTTTTCTTAAGTGAATGCTGCCATCATAAGGTGTGGAAACAGGAGTGCAGTCAAAATGATCAATCTTTTCAACATTTTTTCTATATAGTGTCCTTGTGAAAGCATGATACGATCAGAATCTCTAGTAATTTTAATTCCTAAGATCACATCAACTTCACCCATATCTTTCATATCAAAGTTAGAGGACAAAAATGATTTTACAATTTCTAAGTTTGTACCAAATATAGCATATCATTAACATATAAACATATGATAACACCAACATTATTCTCAAATTTAGTATAGATACATTTATTAGCCTCATTAATCTGATAACCATAAGAAACAAGAACACTATCAAATTTATCATGCCATTGTTTGGGTGCTTGTTTTAAACCATAAAAAGATTTTACAAGTTTGCAGACTTTGTGTTCATTTCCTATTGTCAGACAACCTCCAGGTTGGTCTATATATATTTCTTCTTCCAGTTCTCCATTTCAAAATGCAGTTTTAACATTCATTTGATGTATCACAAGCTTATGAATAGATGTTAAAGCAAACAACACTCTAATAGATGCAATTCTAGTCACAGGAGCAAATGTATCAAAATAATCAAAGTCTTTCGTTTGAGTGTATTTTTTAGCAACCAATATAGCTTTAAATTTATCCAAAGACCCATCAGGTTTCAGTTTTCTTTTAAATATCCATTTGCAACAATTGGTTTTGCACCTGGTGGCAAATCAACAAGTTCCCAAGTGTGATTTGATAATATGAATTCTAATTCATTATTAATAGCCTCTTTCCGGAATGGAGCATCCGAAGAGGAGATCGCCTCTTTATAAGTGAGAGGGCCATCACCAACAAGAAATGTAAAGAAATCTTTACTAAAGTCAGTTTCTTTTCTAACTCTTTTACTTCTCCTTAGTTCAATCTGTTCATTATCATCAGATTCTGGTGCATGACTAGATGAAGAAGCAAGAGAAGTTTTATGAACATGAGTTTTTAATGGAAAAACATGCTCAAAGAATTCTGCATTTTTAGTTTCAATAATAGTGTTAATCTCCATAAATATTGTTATCACTTCTAGTCACAAGAAACCTATATGAAGCACTTTGATGTGCATAGCCTGTAAACATGCAGTCAAAAATTTTGGGTCCTAATTTCTTTCTTTTGGGTTCAGGTAGAAGAACCTTAGCTAGGCACCCCCACACTTTTAAATAGTTTAAGTTTGGTGCATGACCTTTCCAGATTTCATATGGAGTTATACCAGTTTTCTTATAGGGTATTCTATTTTGAATATGACAAGCAGAGAGTATAGCCTCCCCCCACAGATTCAGAGGTGAACCAGAACTTATAAGCATAGCATTCATCATATTTTTGAGTGTTCTATTTTTCCTTTCAGCAACACCATTAGATTCAGGTGAATATGGAGGGGTAGTCTCATGAATTATGCCATGTTGTTCACCAAATCCATTAAATTGTTTAAGTTCATATTCACCACCTCTATCCGATCTCAATTTCTTGATTTTCTTATTTAGTTGATTTTTAACATCTGATTTATATTTCAGAAACATTTCAAAGGCTTCCTCTTTAGATCTTTACAGATAGACTACTGTATATCTAGAACAGTCATCAATGAAGGTGATATAGAATCTTTTACCACCTCTAGTTAAGTTATTTTTAAGGTCACCAAGATCACTATGAATAAGCTTAAGCAATTCAGATTCTCTTTGTACACTTTTAATGATTTCTTAGTGGATTTAGATTCAACACATATTTTATAATTGTCATGATCAGATATAGTTACATTATGCAAGAGACCTATATTTTTCATTTTCTTAATGTAAGAACAATCAACATGTCCTAACCTACCATGCCAAAGATCACAAGAGTCAATCATGTAAGCAGAAGAAGTAGATGCATTTCCATTCATGATTTCAAGTACATTCAGCATAAATAAACCCTGACTACAGTACCCTTTACTAACAATTGTCCATTCCTAGTCATTACAATTTTATCAGATTCAAAGCAGACCTTAACTCCAGCTTTTCCAAGAAGGAAAACAGAAATGAGGTTCCAACGAATCTCAGGAACATGAAGCACATCAGTAAGAGAAAGGATCTTCCTTGAAGTGAGCTTGAGAAGCACCTTTCCCTTACCCACAACGGGTGAGGGCCTCGAATCGCCCATGAACACTTGTTCACCATCATCAACAGAGGAGTAAGAAAAGAAAGCTCCTCTGTCGGCACATATATGTCGGGTTGCCCCGGAATCAATCACCAAATTCTTATTATGTGTAACCATGTTTACTTCAGAGATTACAGCTGCAATAATGTCACTCTCAACCAGGCAAACTTGTGATTTGGATGGAGTCTCACCAGTCTTCCGGAATCTACACTGTGCTTAGTGGTGTCCGGGTTTGCCACACACAAAATAGTTTCCTTTCTTCTTGAAAGTAGAGTTAAGGTTTCTTTTCATCTTAAGGTTCTGATTTGATTTGAAGTGTGGCTTATGAAAATGTTTCTTTGGTTTAGAAGGCTTGCTTTCAATTAGATTTGCCTTGGAAGTAAGCTCCTTGGCCCTTTCAGTTTTCTCTCTTTCTTTATTTTTCTCTTCAATTCTAATATGAATTATTATATCTTCAAGGTTCATTTGTTTTCTTTTATGCTTCAGTTCTTTCTTATAATCTTTCCATGAGTCGGGTAATTTTTCAATTAGGGCTCCAGCAACAAAGGATTCGGATAAGGCGATATTTTCATCTTTAAGATCATCAATTAGAACATGATATTCATGAATTTAAAAGGAAATATCTTTTTCATCAGACATGACAAAATTCAGAAAATTTTCATAGCAAATTTTTGAGTTCCAGCATCTTCAAGAATGTATTTCTTATTAAGACTTTCCCAAATTTCAGTTACAGTTTAGTAAACATCAAACAGTGCATTACTAAGTGTGCTGCTGAGAATGATGTGTCTACAGATTTTGTTGGCTTTTTCTCAGTTTTGCAATTCCTTTTCTTTCTCTGGTTTAGGATTAGTTATAGCAAAGGCATAACCAGTTACATCAAGTGTGGATATAACCTTTTCTTGCCATCTTTTATAGTGGATTCCATTAAATGGTTCAATCTTAGAGATGTCAGGCAGAGACTTAACATTAGTAGCAGTAACCATAGCAGTATCCAGATCTACTCTTAAGATTGTTAGAAAATAATGTATGAAATACTGCTAATCTAATTAAATTAAATTTTCAAGAAGGAAGGAACTTCTCTATGTTGATCGAGGCGTGCGGAGCACTGTTCTTGAGAGTAGATCGTGTCCCTCTGAGAGAGTATCTCGGTGCAGCAGGTTGATAGCGGCCTACCCTCCAGGATTCAACGATCGCTGGCCCTGCAAGCGTGCACTCGCAATGCACAGGCCCTCAAACAGCTCGATTTTGTTTCCTCTAGAGATGCAGGAAAGAACTGAAGAGTCTAAGGAAATTTCAGAGGAAGAGGAAGATGATTGAGTTCTGTTTTTGAGACAAGGGAATAGATCCTTTATAAAGAGAGTTTATCATCATTAGAAAATCTTTGGGAAGAGAACATAATCCTTGAACAGAGAACCAATCTTTCCTTATGTAGAGAAACAAATTGCCTTTGAAAGTGTTTCGCCATCATCTAGCTATACACATACATCATGTTCCCATACTTCATTGATTTGCCTCCAAGAAGAAGATCTTCCAAAGTACAATTGGAGATAGAACTTGGTATATCGTGCAGAACACGAGACGCCCACGTGCTAATAGTAGGTATATGATCTTGAAGAATTGAAAGTGTTCATCTCTAGCATTCTCCTTCTGCATGAAAAGATCTTTGAAAATATGAAGAATACATGCACCATGATGTTGAATACCTCTTATGGGTGGTAATCCTTCCGCATGCTTGTCGTGCACAACTCCTTTGGACTTTTCTAATGATAGTTCTATCTTCTCGGGAATTTCATCGCGTGGAGAAACTTCTTCTTTGATAACTAAAGCAAGCTTTTTCTTTATTTCCTTTGATTCCACCAAAACTCGCCTCGATTGCATATAGATATGAACTTAGGCTTCTTTTCTTCTGTAGACTTTGGAATAAGTGGAATAATATTATCATCGAGGGATTTTACTTTACTGAAATCAGCTTGAGGTTAGGTTTCTGAATGGAAGTAATTAACATATTTTGAATACCTCGGCCACTCATATAATTGTTGTTTGCATGCATGTCAGTGATAATGAATCTCTCTTCGTTGACTGCTCTTCAATTGGTGATTACTAATGTTGCTCCGCTGTCTCGTTCGACCGATGAGATCTCATAAAATGTCAGGGTCGAATCACCATCTCTCCTGCCTCTAAAGCATGGTTATGGGCTTCATCAAGGGATAACATGTTGTGTAGAAGCACGTGTTTTTAAATTAAAAACAGGAGCCCACTAATGTACTTTGTCGCTAGTTGTTCTTTAGTCATAACTAACCCGTAGCGAGAGGAAAACCAATAGAACTCTTCGGTTTATGCAATAACGATTCTATTTCCTTGGAGCAACTCTCAAATTTTTTATATAAAATTTGACGATAATCTGGAGGGAGAAATTTACCTTGTAAAAATCATCTGATCCGCCTCCAAGCTTATAGGCAGTTTGTTTTGTTGTATACAGATGGTATGCACTTGATTCCACCATGTCATTGCTTTTCTTTTAAGTTTGTAAGCCACAAACTTGACATGATTCTCCATGAGCCATGTCAAACAACTTATCAACTTCATCAATCCAAATCAATGAGGACTTAATATCAAGGCTCGCATCAAAAGAAGATATCCTTAACTATCAGGATTTGAGTATCATCCTCTTTTACCACGAATAGAATTAGGAAATTTGTCTCTCCTCTTAGGGTTAGAAAATCTGCCTCTCATGTTTAGATTAGGATTAGTGAAACTCTTTCGCCTTCCTTAGATCATTCCTTCATCTTCATAATCATCTTCAAAATCATTGTATTGATAGATGGAATTATGCAATTTCTCTTCATAGAAAAATTCATTAAATTGAGGATGTTGTAGAAGATACCTTAGTGGCGGATGATGTGGAGGTGGTTGATATGGTGGGGTTTGATGTGGTGGAGGTTGTCGTGGCGGTGGTTGTTGTGGTGTAGGTTGAGTTGATTGACGACTACGTCCGCTTTGGTACATACCATTGGTTAGACTTCGGTCATCTATCTTGATAGACAGCTTCTTGATATCTTAGACCATAAGATCCAAGGTTGACTTGATAGCGCCGACACTCCTTTCATCTATGCACATCCTTGTGGAAAGGCCTTGCAATCCATCATCGTCTCCTGCTTTCGTCGAAAAGTTGCCGAAGCTCTGATACCATTTGACGCAATAAGGAAGTGAAGATGCCGACTAGATCTCGTCTAGCGCCAACGAACCTTGAAGAAACCTTCAGGTAGGGATAATACACGAATCCACGAGCAAACAACTCGAATCCACAAGCAAAGATAAACAACTCAAACCTATGAGCAATAGAAGAGAAAAACTTAATTGAATTTATCAAAATATTGTGTAGAAAACAAAGAATACAATGGCTTTTAAATAATCTTTAAAAGTAGTAGGTTAATCTAACTAGAAAACTAAAAAAAAATAATTTGGAATCCAATTGGACCTGAAAACAAACTCCTAAACAAAATTGGATTTTCTAATACAAAGGTCGTTGATAGAGTTAGTCAGACTAATGACTTTCATTAGTTGATTAATGAACAAGCTCAAAAATTATCAACTCTCTCTTGAATCTAATTAGTCGAATACTGAGAGAGTTAGTCGACTAATATGTAATATAAGTTGACTAAGCTGAATATGAAACTCTCTGTTGGGTGGACTAGTCGACTAATCTGAAGGACCAGTCGACTATTCTGGCTTTTCCTGCTGCCTTGACTTTGATCTATCATGATTTACGGAACGTCGGGCGATTGGCTTCCTACATCAATTACCAAAAACGAACATATAGTAATAATATTGTGTTCCCATTTTAAAAGGTGGGTCTTCTTCATTGTTTATGGATCAAAGACAAAAAAAAGTAAATCATAGAGGAAAAAAGAATTCTTTTTTTAAACAGAACTTTGCGTATTTACCAAACATGTCAAATATCAAGAACTGACCTTTGGGGTTTGAGAATGGCCCTTGAGTAGTCCAGAGAGATGAGGCCCCTAACTCAACTTGCCTCTTGCTCTCCGATGTTCACCAGCTGCAGCGTAGTCTTGCTTTTCTCGGTCTAAAGATCCAACCACGACATCTAGTCTCGATCTTTATTAGTTGGTTCTTGTTGACCTCCATTACTTATTCTCTCATGCTTCATTCCCTTGGGCCGCGGCCTTCTTCGCCGACTGCGTCGATGGAACTCTACGATATCTTTAAATTCAATGTAAATTCGCCAGGGTTTGCTAGGAATTCTCAGGTGGTTTTGTTTTGGAGTAGTGTTACATTTTCGAATAATTGCCAACCCAAAAAATCTTATTCGTGTCAAAAATGTTAATTATCTTTGCATGTTGCGCACCCCTAATGGGAAATATATTAGTTTCTCCATGTTGCGTACTCCCAATTGGTTTACTGCTAGGAGACAAGTTTGTAAATTCTCAAGTATGATTGTTTAGGATGGATTCTATTTCGCTATTTATATCTTCTTTTCATATTTGTGCTTTTGGGGTTGACATAGCCTCTTTAAATATTTGGGGCTCGCTTTCAATAGCATATAGTATGAAATCCGGACCAAAAGATTTTGAGAGTTTTGATCTCTGACTTCTTCTTAGTTCAACTTTCGCATTATCAATTGTTTTCTTGGGGATTTCATCTCTGAACGTCATCTCGAGTGTTCTTTTTACAGAAGCCTTATCTTCTTCCTGTTTATATGGAAAGATGTCTTCAAAGAACACAACATCTCTCGATTCGATAATCATGTTTACATGAATATCTGGTATTTTTGATTATGTACCAGAAATCTATAAGCACTGCTATTCAAGACATAGCCTATGAAAATGTAGTCCATTATTTTAGCTCTCAGTTTAGTCTTTTTAGGCAGTGGTGCTAGTACCTTTATAAGGCATCTCCACATTTTGAGATAATGGTAGGAAGGTGCCCTTCCATGCCATAACTCAAATGGTATAAGACTAAGTTTCTTGTGGGATACTCTATTTAGAATATAATTTGCAGTTAACAAAACTTCCCTCCATAAGTTCTGTGGAGCTCCAGAACTTACGAGCATGGTATTGACCATCTCATTCAAAATTTTGTTCTTCTGTTCAGCAATCTAATTTTACTGAGAAGTATATGGTATTGTAGTTTGATAAATTATACCAAACTCACTAAAGTCATTTGATTCATATTCTCTGCCTCGATCAGATTTTAGAATCGTTATGTTTTTATTGAGTTGATTCTCAACTTCGGCTTTATATGTTAGAAACATATTCGTTGCCTCATCCTTACTGTTTAGAAGATACACATAACAGTATCTTATACAGTCATCAATAAAAGTAATAAAATACTGTTTTCGCTTTTTGTTGGCTCAAATTTCAAGTCACACAAGTCGCTATGAATTAACCTTAAAGGTTCTGTATTTCGATCAATTGAGTGAAATGAACTTTTTGTGAACTAGGCTTTAACACAAATCTCACACTTGCGAATTTCTTCCAAGTTGAGTTTAGGAATATATCCTAGATTTGACAAGTTTTGCAAAGACTTGTAATTTACATGCCCTAATCTAGCATGCCATAAAATAGGAGACTCAAGCAAATAAACAGAAGATTTTTATTTATTTATAAGTTTTGGGTACAGATACACGAACTTTTTGTCCACTACAGTAACATTAGCCTTGAATAGGCCATCAACAAGATAACCCTTACGCACATACATCCCACCCTTACTAAGTACAAACTTATCTAATTCGAAAACCATTCTAAAACCTTTCTTACTAAGAATTGATCCAGAGATCAGGTTCTTGTGGATATCTGAAACATGTAATACATCGTTCAGAGTGAGCTCATTCTCAGATGTCCACTTTAGGATGACCTTTCCTTTTTTCTCAACCTTGGAGATGGCTGAGTTGCCCATGAAGAATTGCTCATCTTGCTCTAGTTTTTGATATTCAGAGAATAATAATTTTTCAGAGCAGATGTGCCGAGTAGCCCCAACGTCTACTCACCAATCCTTATTATTAGTTGTCAAATTCACTTCTGACACCACAGCTGATAGGCTTGGTAACGCATGGTCGGTCAGGTTTGTCTGTGGATGGGTCTTCTTGTTCTTTTTGGGACAACTGCGACATTCATTTGTCTTGTGTCCCTCTTTGTTGCAGATGTAACAAGTTCCCTTGAAGCACTTGTTCTTATCTTCTTGGTCCTTACCTTTGTACCCTTGGGCAGTTTTCTTCCGCTTCAAGCCTTCGGAAGTAGACGCTATCCCCTTTGAGTCTTCGATCACATTGGCGTTGGATTTTTAGGAGTTCTTGTTACTCCTTTTCTCGGACTAACAGTTGTCCTCTTCAATCGAAACCTCACAATGAGATCTTCCAACTTCAGCTTCTTGCACTTGTGCTTCAGATAGTTCTTGAAATCTCTCCACGCAGGTGGGAGTTTCTCCGCAATATTAGCGACCTGAAAAGTTTCAGGTAGAATCATACATTTAGCTTCTATCTCGTGTAAGATAAGTTGGAATTCTTGCACTTGACTGATCACAGTCTTGCTGTCCACCATTTTGTACTCCAGAAATCGTCCTACGATGAATATCTTGGTACCGACATCTTCAGTCTTGTACTTCGTATCAAGACTTACCCATAACTTCTTTGCCGTTGTGATTGGACTGCAGACATTGTAGAGAGAGCCATCCAATCCATTTAGGATATAGTTTCGGTAAAGAAAGTCACCTTGCGTACATGCATCAACTGCAAGGACTGAGTCTCGATCAGTTCCGGGTTCCGGTGGATCCTCTTGCAGGAATTTGGCTAAATGCAAAGTGGTCAAGTAGAAGAGTATTTTATGTTGCCACCTCTTGAGTTCAGTGCCACCAAATTTTTCTGGCTTCTCCGGCTTCGGGTTAGGAAGTAGAGCAGGCACCATTATCTGCTGAATTTGCATATTCGGTGCCTTACTGGTACTATCTTGATTAGTCTTAGACATTTTCTGTAATTTAAACAGAACAGAAGTAAGTAACTTTAAGTATGATAATTGTCATAAGATTGTTGGGTTCAGGATAGATCTGACAACTAATCATGTCACTGATCTAATTGGTCAGGTCAAAGAATATCAGGTGGGAGGTTTTCCGTTCAGTAGAACGTTTCTTAAACAGAACCACCTTTCAATTACCTTCCTTGGTTAAACACCAATTAGACTAATATTAGTCAGTCTCAATATATAGTAATATTTATGAGCATAAATATTTTAGTATAACCCCTGTATAAAGAATGTTAGTTCACTTATAGAGCAATTGGAGTGAGGTACGCATGTAGCGAATCTCCTTAAGACAATTACGTCCCCCACTTCGGTGTTAACAAGTTATTGTATGCTGGTTTTTCAAGATACAACACTTACGGTCGAACAGTAGTTAATTAGTACCTTCACAGGATTTCAATGCTGTAGGACAAAGTCGAACTGTAATTAATCAATGCTGCAGGACGAAGACAAATTTTAGGAAGAATATTTGCCTTAACTTTGGAGGATTATTCGCTGAAAAAGAAAAACTTTGGAGGATTATTAATTGAAAAGAAAGTAGGGAGAGAGAAGAATTTATTATTCTTAGAAAGTCCCAGATTCAAACAACTTATATCAATCAGAATCTTTTGAATTTTCTGAACTTTTTTTATTTTCAGGCTGACTCGTTTAATAAGATCTGAACGACGGCGACGGTGCCGGCTGTGCAGTAGCGCGTATGTGTTAGCATAGTTTCCCCCAATCGCACGCGAAAACTCCAAGTACCCAAAGAAAACGCCCTTTGTTCCCATTTTTCTCTATTTATACACTTCAATTGTCTATCTCATATCCAATGTGGGACTAAATGCGTTTAACTACATTTAACCCCCTTTAGCTTTTGAATTAGGCAAACTTTAGACTTGAATATCTCATTCATTATAAAACGGAATTGAACATGTAAATATATCACGTTCATTCCTACTGAAAGGAGAACGCACTACAACCATTATCCAATCGATTCTATTAACGGATCTCGTCTTAATTCAACTCAAAGATTCACTGTTTAATTCTTCGTTTTCCCAACAAGAACGATGTATAATTGTTCATTAGGACAATTTTAAAAGTATCACCCTCACAGTCGCGGTATATCTGTAACACGCCAAAAGACATCCACTACCATTGCTTGCAAAGCTTCCTCAGCATCATGAAATGGACAAGCCCGAACCGATCACTATCCAGGTGAGTTACCATCATCGTGTCCATTCTCATCGCGATAACCTCACATGTTTTGTGCATGAGCTTTTCTGGGGGGTGGGACAAGAGATTACTAGCGTAAGGTCTCAACTTAATGCATGGGATACTTCTAGGCATCTACGCAGCTGAGTGACAAGGAGGGCCTTCATATATCCACCATATAGGAGAGCATATGCTGATCGCCTAGAGCTATTAAGTACTGTACCTCTGGACTCTCTGGGGCCATATTCAACATAAAAAAATCCGAACAAAAAGAAAAAAAAATAAAAAAAAAAGATATTTAGGACTACACACTGACACTTGAGACCATATCAAGATAGAATGTTAGGGTTCTAGCGAAATTCTTATTTCACTAATAAGCTGAACTTGGTTCTCTCTGCTACTAAGCAAGTGCCAGTTATCGAAACAAATAATTGGCATTTTCAATCAGCGAAGAAAGGCTAGTACTATAGACATCTTGGTTCAGAAATCATAAGAGATCTAAATGAGAACTCGACGCTCAATTATCAATTTCCTTGTACAGGTAATCAGTAAATGAATGGAACTGTTCTGAACTAGTTGCAATTGAGGGGAATAAAGTGAGAAGCTATACAACCAAAAGTAAAGATAAAACCAATAATCACATCAAATAGGCTTCAGTTGAAAGATAAATGAATGACGAACCAACCGAAATACCGCTCAAAGGAATCTCTAGCGTCAGTTTGAGTAGAGCCTAACTCTACGAGTCATCATTTTTCTAAACCCCTATTAAGACCAGGGGCATCAGATGTGAACCGGATGCACAAAATATCAAGTAATCAAGCAGGCATGTCTCTAGAGCTTTATCTCAAGGTGGAAGATGTGTGAAGAGAGTTTTGATGGGATAGCAGAAGATGTGCAAGGGAATTTCGTCTTGTCATCAATGATTCAGAAAGACAGAAAGGGAGTGATTAGTGAATCTACAGCCACAAGACACTATTCAACTGTCAAGATATTTTTGTTAGTGTTGACACTTAAAAAAGACAAGATTCTTATTAGTCCGAACAGTATCTAAACTTGTTGACATTTACAAAAGACAAGTGACAGACGAGCTGAAGACTAGTTTTCACCCATCTCCGAGGGACAAGGAAGCAACTTGGACTCCACTGATCCAGCAAGCAGACAGTGAACCCGGATCGTTTCTGAACAGACCTCAGCAGGTCTAAAATGGATAGCCTCACCTGAGAGGCTAAGATCATCCAACTTCGCCTTGAAGCCATTCAAAGCTCCGCCAGGAAGCTAACTTATAGCTTCGCCTGAACTGCTAGAGCGCAACTCCGCAGAGAGAGTTAACTTCGCCTGAAGTCACATGTAACTGCGCAGAAAGGGTATACGGTAGCTTCGCAACAGACGACATCTAGCTCCGCCGAAGAGCTTTCTTTTGATTTCGCCAGATACTGCTTCCAGCTCCGCTGTGAGTTTAAAGCGGGCAGCGCCGCTGCTGGTCTGTTATGGTCAACCTTTGACCAATCAAATCTCCAGATTAGATCAAATCTAATCAGGATCAAGATCAAATCCAATCAAGATCAAATCTGAGATCAAATTTGGCAGTTGATTGTCACAATCTCTTGACTCTTCTAAAACGAGTAAGAAGATCAGGAGAAATCCTCCAACGATATGGAAAGGATCAAAACAGATCAGGAGGATCAACCGACCTGCCATTTCTAGCTTCGCAGAAGCTGATCCTAGCCTCGCAGCAGGGCTACTTTCCAGATTTAAACAGATTTGATTCAATCTGTTTCTATACTTTCAGGGGACAATTATACCCTTACTCTCCCTATAAATAGCCCATCAGGGGTACAAGGAGAGGAAGACCACGAAAAGGCTTTGAAGAGGCAATACGCAAGAGAGAGGACTCCACAAGCAGAGGCTTCTTCACGACGCACCGTGCACTCTTGAATTCAGAGACTTTTAGAGAATTGCTTCTCTATTCAGGGTGCTGATACCCTAATACCTTCTTCTCAAGGAAACTCCGGAACCAGGCGAGAAGGAATTTCTAATTGAAGGCGATTTTGAGAAGTAGCAAGAAGGTTCTACCGACCTTCTGTTCTCTGATTCCCCGAACCAGGCGAGAAGGGAATCTCATCGCTCGCATCGTCAAAGGGACAAAGTGGTCGCGCGCTGATCAGACTCCTATCGGCACACTTCTCCAGAATCTCTGAGGAGATCTACTTGTAATCTTTTTAAGAATACTTGTAATTTAGCTCCTCAACTCTTTTTATTGTAAGTTTTCCCCTTTGCAAATTATATGGAAAACAAGATGGCGACTCCGCTGGGGAATCAATTCTGCACTGCCGAGAATCAAGTGTCGCAATGCGACGAACAGACCTTCGGGTCTAACTCTGAATTCAGAAAAGCCGGTGCAGCCAGGGCCCCTCTGGCTAAATCTTCAAAGAAAGTCTCTGCGGAGACAGGAAAGGTTCTCTGTGAACCTACTGCGGTTATTTGGCGCGACAGGGAAGCACGCCCGCAGCCCAAGTCCTGCACTCTCAAGAACTTGGTCGTCCAGTTCGATCAAGGAAGATTTGAAGAAGTCCTCTCTGGGGGTGGCCCAATGCTTCGAGCACGGAAGCATCGGAAGGTTTCCACGACCAAGGTTTCGAAGCAGAAACCAGAAGCAGAATTCTGCCAACAACCTTCAGCCTCGCGTGTGGCTAGTCAGGTTCCTTGCGAACCTAAGTCTCCTCCGCCAAGGCGGATGTGGAGGCCTAAACAGAAGTTTCTGGCCGAAGCCTCGGGCGTAGCTACGCCAAAATCGCGTCTCCTTCGCGAAGAAAAAGGCAAGATGCCTGTCTGCTCCAACAATGCTGCCGACCATGAAGTCACGACGGCAATCATACCGTCACCCAATTCAAGAGCAGCAATGCCTTGTGCCAGCCTCGTTCATATGAGCGAAGCTACTGTACCACAGCATACTCACTGGGTCCATGGCCGCGAGGCTAAGACCAAAGTGTTATCTAAGGCTAATCCCCTTTGCAGCGGCATAGCGGGTAAAGCACCGCAG
The DNA here is from genome assembly GCA_038442645.1 of Agave tequilana. Classification (NCBI taxonomy): domain Eukaryota; kingdom Viridiplantae; phylum Streptophyta; class Magnoliopsida; order Asparagales; family Asparagaceae; genus Agave; species Agave tequilana. The sequence continues at coordinate 39,245 of JAVJIF010032005.1, forward strand.
CGTGCTCCGCTCTCCAGTTCGTCAAGCACTAAGCTCGCACCTGTTGGCGAAGTTAGAACTGAAGTACTATTCAGTGCTAATCCCTTCTGCAGGGATAAGAGGAACGGAACATCATCCTATGTACGCTCCAGAAAGGCCTCTCCACAGGATTATTTAGGCTCCCATGGGCCTGACTTACGGGAACTCTTGGCGAACAAGCGAAAATCGGTGTCTTTCTGAACCACTTCCCCCTATTGTCAACAAAAGGGATGTCAGTTGGTGACAGTCCACTCAACTCATTGCCGGCAATCAGTTTTTGATCGACTGTCCGTACATCTCCCTATGAAGTATCGCAAAAGGAACATCTCACGAGATCCGGCCTCCGCATCCGTCAACACGACCGGAAGAGGACGAGAGTTACGCAGGGGAGGTCAACCATCTGACGACACCCCCTACAGCTCCCCAGATCCAGATTACAGCCCAGGCTTAGGCGAAGTCTTGGTGCATGGAGAAGGTGTCTTCCGAAACACCAGATCTAGGGTGGCGATACCCTACAGTTACGAGCAGCCTTCTTCCTCAACGGCCCTAGCCTCGCCAGAGCCCAGGAAATCACTACAACCATCGGATGAAGAAGATGAAGACAGTGGGTACGCCTCTTCGGCGACAGTTAGCTCAGTGCGAACAGACAAAGCATCAGTCAATATGGCTGATAACACTAACGACGACCTTCGTCGGCGCCTGGAAGCTCAGGAGCAAGCTTTCAAAACCCAGCAAGAGGCCCTGACAATATTCAACAGATGCTTGCTCGACTCCTCAGCAATCGGAATGACAATGATGCCGGGAGCAATCACGATGAGGAGGAACATTTCAGCAATGAGCAGCCAAAGACGGAGAAATCCAAAGAGGGTTCTTCCTTAGACGCCGAAGTCCTTAAAGGCCTCCAAGCTCAAATCGCATCCCTAGCTCAGAGGGATGAATTAAAGAAGGTAGGGGCAGTCCGTCCTTACCCGCTGGAGTGGGATTCGGTGCCATATTCACCGAAGTTCAAACCACCAACGTTGCATACCTATGATGGAAAGAGCTCGCCAAATCAGCACATCTACTACTTCCGGTCTCAGACTGGTAATGTTATAAGCAACGACGCCATCATGGCTAGGCTGTTGATTAGCACCTTAAAGGGGTGGCATTTGACTGGTTCCAAAGTCTACCTCCGGGCTCTATCAATTCCTGGATCGACCTGAAAACCCGGTTTCTCTCTCGTTTCTATGAGGACGATACCGAAGTGACCATGGACAAGCTCCTCTCCACCACACAGAAGAAGGGCGAATCTGTCCGTGACTATATTGAACGGTTCAGGAACTTATCCTTGATGTGCCCAGTAGGGATGCCACTACCCATGCTCTTACAGACATGTAGGCACAACTTTCTAGACCAAGTAGAAGTTCGCATGGGGGCTGTCAAGGCCCACACTTGGAAAGAATTGGTCGAACAAGCTGAGATAGCTGAAAAGTCGGCTAAAAAGTTCGAACCATCCGCCCCCAAAGGCAAATGGGGTATGAACAATAAAGGACGTAGCGACATGGCGCAGTCTTCTCAAGCCAAAGGGAAAGAGACTATGTCCGTAGAGTTGTCCGGGGACGTGCAGTCGAAAACCAAGAAGAGCGGCTTCAATAATCAGGAGTCTAAGTTCCCTCTAAAACAGTACTCCTTCAGAGACGATCAGGTGGTCACGATATTCCATTTGCTTCACAAAGGGAATAAAATGAAGCTGCCAGATGCTCGGCATCCCAATGAGATAGGACGCACAAACGACCCCAAATACTGTCTCTATCACAGGATGATTCACCATCCTACCGACAAGTGCTATGTCCTCAAAGATAGAATTCAAGCCTTGGTCGACGCTGGAGTCCTGACACTAAAGTCAGAGCAGAAGAAAGTCACTGCCAATATGGTGACCCTCGAGTTCGGCAAAACTCTAAAGGTCACGGTTCCTGACGGGACTTATTCAGTCCCTGTGCCACGGTTGGAAGTCAAGCATCCTCCAGCTAAAACTCAAGATAATAAGGGTCTTGTTCCCTTAACATTGGAGACAGGGGAAGTCATGTGGATACACCCAGACCTCGTCCAAGACGAACAGTGGGATTCAAAAGGCCCAAGTCAAAGGGCAAATCTTACAATGTCATCTCCATCCTGCCAGACGACGGCAATCTTACGTCGGCCTCTCTCAGCGATTCAGAAGGAGAAAAGCATGCTTGTGCAACGCAAGCCGATGCGCCTCAACAGACGGGCACCCGATCCGGAAAATCATACTTGAGGCAGTATGAGAAGTCTACTGACGAGATACAACAGCAAACGACGTCAGTACAAATACCAGCATCCGCTCCATTTCCAACCAAGGGAAAAGAAAAGCCTAAGGAGTTACGATTCGACCAGGTGTTGAAGAAACCATCAGGCCAAGGGTTGGATACGCCCTTTCGTTTTGACATATTGGCCCAGCTGGCTAATATCCCGGCTCGTATTACCATACACGAGCTCCTTCGTCTCTCAAAAGGGACGAGAGAAGCACTCAGAGATGCACTGGCTAATTCAGAATCATTCCTGACATATATGCCAGAAATCCCTAAAGATGACGTTCAGTCTTCTTGCTCCAAATGCCATCATGTACAATCAAAGGTACCTGCTATTACCTTCACAGCAGAGGATATGTTGGCAAATGTTCTTCGATGGAGCATCACGAATAGGTCCTAAAGGCAGGATCGTTGCCGGCGTGGGGGTTGTGTTTATCTCTCCACAGAATCATGTCCTTCCTAGAGCATTTTCTCTGACAGAATCATGCTCCAACAATGTAGCGGAATATAATGCTCTGCTCATTGGTCTTCAGCTCGCCCACGGAATGGGGGTACGCTACCTTGAAGCCTACGGCGATTCAAAACTGATTGTCAATCAGGTTAAAGGCGAATATGAAGTTCGCCACGAGGATTTGGTGACTTATTACCATACAGCCATCGAATTGGCTAACCTATTTGAAGGTTTCTACATCGGGCATGTGTCTCGATCTAAAAATACCAAGGCGGACGCTCTTGCTGCATTAGCAACAACATTAGCCTTACCAGCCGACACCGAGTATCACCTCACAGTCGCAACTCGACATCTTGCATGCTCTAAGCATATGCTAAGAACCCGACAAGTCCATAATGTCTCCACGGATTTTGAGCCGAGAGATTGGCGATTTCCTCTCATCGACTATGCCTTACATGGTCTGCTGCTAGACGATCCTAAAGAAGCAGCATCTATCAGACGAAGGTCTCTCCGTTTCTACTACGATCTAACTCTGAAGACACTTTACCGTCGTTCATATGACGGTGTCCTCCTCCGTTTCCTGTCCAATTCAGAGGTACTAGAAGTGCTTAAAGAAGCACACGACGGCACTTGCGGAGCTCACCAACCAGGTCCAAAGCTCAAGGACAGGCTGCATAGGCTTGGATATTATTGGCCAACCATGATAGCCGATGCCATCCAATACGCACGAAGGTGTAAAGCATGCCAGATTCATGCGGATTTCATACACCAGCCTTCGGAGTTGCTCCACCCGACTGTTACTTCATGGCCATTTGAAGCATGGGGAATAGATGTCGTAGGGCCAATCAGCCCCTCTTTGACAAGAGGTCACCGGTTTATCCTGGCAATAACCGATTACTTTTCAAAGTGGGCGGAGGCTATACCATTGGCTGAAGTCAAAACATCTAATGTGGTTAATTTCATCAAACACCATGTCATCCATCGATTTGGTGTCCCTAGACGGATCATCCACGACAACGGTCCCCAATTCATAAGCCAAGTATTCTATCGGTTCTGCGATAAATACCGAATTCAGAATGTGACTTCAACTGCCTATAATCCCGCCGCTAATGGCCTGGCGGAAGCATTCAACAAAACGATCATCAAGCTACTCAAGAAGTTCGTTTCCTCGAACAAGCGAGATTGGGACGAAAAGCTTGGTGAATGTCTTTGGGCCTACCGAACCACGGTTCGAACTCCGACAGGCAATACGCCTTTTTCCCTGGTGTACGGGTGTGAAGTAGTCATACCTTTGGAAATCCAGATGCCATCATTGCGAGTCGCTCTAATGACTAAGATCACATCAGAGGACAATGATCGATCGCGCCTTCAAGAGCTCGAAGCCCTAGATGAGAAGCGGCTACAAGCTCAGCAGCATATCGAGTTGTATCAAGCTCGAATCTCAAAAGCCTTCAATAAGAAGGTCAAACAGAGGGTCTTCCAGAAAGGAGACCTGGTTTTAGCCGTCAGACGACCGATGATTATGACGCATAAGACCAAAGGCAAATTTCAGCCTAAATGGAAGGACCATTTGTCATAGAAACAGTCTATTCAAACGGAGCATACCGCCTTATGACTTCAGATGGCGACCTACTCATGATGCCGGTCAATGGCAAGTTCTTAAAGAAGTATTATCCTTAATCAAGGATCCTTCTCATGATCAAGTTAACATTACACCTCTGATCAAGACCTTCGTGTTCAAAGTACACACAAAGAGAGCCTTTCTCTTCCTCCAAGCGAGATCATACAACCATAAACCAGTAGGAGCCTGGCCATACACTGGTTGTCTTAAGGAGAATCAAGGTTACACATACGTTAACCAGATGATCCAACATCCTTAACGATTAAGGATAGAGGAAAATGTTGGCCTTTAAGCCCAACATAAATCCTCGACAACTCATCATGCTGAGGGGAATAGCATGGCTAGCCCAATTCAAACGGTAGTTGGTAAAGGCATATCAAACCCGTTGACAGCTGAGGATTTGCTAAAATCCTAAGGGACCAGTTCCCATTTGATTCCCTCTCCAAAATCACTTACCAACTCTCATCCATAGAATGGTAAGACCACATATGCATTTCGCTGTTACGTTAACATTAAACCTATGACAGTGATTCCCTCGTTTTTTTTCCCGCGAAAACGAGACCTCCAAAATCACTTACCAATTCTCATCCATAGAATGGTAAGACCACGTATGCATTTCGCTGTTACGTTAACATTAAACCTATGACAGTGATTCCCTCATTTTTCCCTGCGAAAACGAGACCTCCAAAATCACTTACCATTCTCATCCATAGAATGGTAAGACCACGTATGCATTTCGCTGTTACGTTAATATTAAACCTATGACAGTGATTCCCTCGTTTCTCCCCGTGAAAACGAGACTTGTTCCAAACTCCAGTACAACCTTGAGCTTGGTGGCGTCTCATTCGGTTATGTCATTGCGACCTCTAAACCAGCAGACAGCCAAGTCTCAATTTCGAGCTTGTCGACATTTACAAAAGATAAGTCTCAACCCCGAGCCCTGTTGACATTTACAAAAGACAGGTCTCGATACTTGTTGACATCTACAAAAGACAAGTATCACCAACCTTGAGCTTGGTGGCGTCTCATTCGGTTATGTCATTGCGACCTCTGAACCAGCAGACAGCCAAGTCTCAATTTCGAGCTTGTTGACATTTACAAAAGACAAGTCTCAACCCCGAGCCCTGTTGACATTTACAAAAGACAGGTCTCGATACTTGTTGACATCTACAAAAGACAAGTATCACCAACCTTGAGCTTGGTGGCGTCTCATTCGGTTATGTCATTGCGACCTCTGAACCAGCAGACAGCCAAATCTCAATTTCGAGCTTGTCGATATTTACAAAAGACAAGTCTCAACCCCGAGCCCTGTTGACATTTACAAAAGACAGGTCTCGATACTTGTTGACATCTATAAAAGACAAGTATCACCAACCTTGAGCTTGGTGGCGTCTCATTCGGTTATGTCATTGCGACCTCTGAACCAGCAGACAGCCAAGTCTCAATTTCGAGCTTGTCGACATTTACAAAAGACAAGTCTCAACCCCAAGCCCTGTTGACATTTACAAAAGACAGGTCTCGATACTTGTTGACATCTACAAAAGACAAGTATCACCAACCTTGAGCTTGGTGGCGTCTCATTCGGTTATGTTATTGCGACCTCTGAACCAGCAGACAGCCAAGTCTCAATTTCGAGCTTGTTGACATTTACAAAAGATAAGTCTCAACCCCGAGCCCTGTTGACATTTACAAAAGACAGGTCTCGATACTTGTTGACATTTACAAAAGACAAGTATCACCAACCTTGAAGCTTGTGGCTCCTCAACCAGTTATGTCATCGCGACCTCTGAACTGACAGACTGCCAAGTCTCAGCATTCAATCCAGCAAAGGACTATTCTCTCAAATGGCACCAATACAATTTGGAACCGACAATTCAGAAGTGGAACAATTTGGGGATTCGACAGGGAGTCAAAACAAAAATTATTATTTTCATTGATTCCAAAAGGATAGGATACATGGAGGCACATATATTACGACCTACGAGCGTACATTATAAGATCTGATCCGCTCTTCAAGGGAAGCCAACCTCGTCCTCCTATCATTAGCAGCCCGGACAAGCGCCTGCGACCTCAGCTCAACATCATTGAAGTTCGTCGCCTGGGCCAAACGAGCTTCGACCTCAACCAAGGTTGCCCTCTGAGCTAACTCCTGCCGCGAGAGTTCGTCACTCTGGGCCTTAACCTGCTCAAGCCGCGTAGTCTCTTCAAAACGCACTGGTTCAGCCCTGGATAAGAGAAGATTTGCCTTCCTGATCATCTCCTTGGCCTTCCCAATTTTGTCTTCAGCGTCAAGAAGAGCACTGGTGGAGGCATCAATGGCATTCCCAACCTCTACTTTCCTTGTCTCCAAGGATTTCAAGTCAGAAGAAATAGTCTTAGCAACCTTCTGAGCAGCAAGACGGGATTCATGCATTTGAGCAACAAGATGCGCAAGCTGCTCACTAACCGAAGACTCCAGGTCTGAGCGGCTAAGACGGCGCCATTCCTCTACGTCCCTCTCAAATTGATCTACCAGGAGTTCCAAGGCAGTGGCCTGGTGATACCCTTCAAAGTCCCGAATACTTGCAATACTGAGAGAGAGGACCACCTTTAACGTTGAGAACGACATAGTCGAACCTTTCAAGACCAGATCGATGGATCGCCCTAAGCCTTTATAAAAGCTATCGACTATGTCACCTATAAAATCATTTTCAATCTCGGCCACTTCTGGTAGACGGACAACCTCAGGAAAATCCACCAGCCTGGTTGACACCACTGTGGAAGGAACGGCGGGAACACTGGCTGCAGCAGCATGACAGGTCATCAATGATCTCGGCGGAGTCTTCATTGAAATCAGTACACTAGCCACCGCTGAGGTAGGACTAGTGACCATCCCCTGAACAGTAGGCTCAACAACCAGCGTTGGGAAAGTAGGGCTTGTAATCACTCTCAGCTCCGCACTTGGCATAACTGACGGCGCCTCACTCGTTGATATAGTTGGGAGTGAGGACACCTCCGGGACTACCACCCCTTCAACCTCTGTTTCTTCGGCTAGCTCAGGCCGATATGGGGGTAGGTCACCATACAGCGCGTCCAACACGGCAGCATCCGTCGCGGTAGAAGTACTCATGTCACCCCTTGACCCCGCGGGAAGATCTTCTGGTTCCCTTGAAGTTGACGCACCTTGAGGCGGAACACCTGCAACAAAATTGTGTTTAGGTAAGACACAATAAATAGTGAAAGTCAAAAGGTAGCAACAATACCAAAGGATGATGTCGCCTCAAACATCTTGGCAGCCGCATCAGTCTCCATGGGCTCCATTGGAAAGTCCTTTGCGGAGTCAACACGAATGGCCGGCCCGCTTTCGCTTGCCGAATCTTCCCTGGACCACCCAAAAGAGCTTGACGCTACAGGACTTCCCTTGAAAGTCCCAGCGCCCGAAGGACCAACGTCAGCTGCGTCACCTCCGGATTCCTCCGGGACGGCAAAATAGCCGGCCTTATCGCCCTCGTGGTAAGCGAACAAAGGATCATAATGTTCCCTTTGTTCTCCGACGGCCTCAGCTCTCAGGCTCGTCACCGCCTCAGCTCCTACATCACGAAGCAGATAATGAGCGGTCCGGAACACATGGAAGATATATTACACAGACAAAGCTGATCTTACCTAAGTCCGGAGCAACCTCACCAGTAGTCGGTTCAGCAACCGACGGTTCAACTATTAATGGGACAAGAGGAGGAACCGCTACAGATGGTTCGCCCTCTACGACAACCGTAGGAGCTTGGCGACGAGGCTTCTTCACGAACTCCTTCCTACGAGAGCCACCTGTCCATTTGCGCTTGAGAGGGGCATCAGAACCTTCCTCCTTTGCTTCTTCCACATGTCTTGGGGAACTGCCCCCATCACGCCAGAACCAGCGGCAGGAGTCCCGACACCTGTCTCCGCTTCAAAGCGAGGACTTTCTGCATCCGAGGCTTCGCTGTCATCCACAGCAACAAATTCCTCCATGCCTGGGACGCGAACCCTCTTACCTTCCCTTCTCTCAGAGACCTTTCGCTTCAGCCATTGAGAAATTAACTTCACACCAGAGCTGTTAGCATTGAATCCAAGAGGTGTGGAGTTGGAAGTTGCATACCACTGGCAGAAGCTCAGGGTCATTAGAAGATTGGGAGTCCTCAACGGCGTACGCAGCCGCGCCCCAGTACAGCCCGCAATGAAGAATTGCCAAGCACGGGCTCCATCAATAAGGCTCCCCATGAAAGCCAGGTTGAGATTTGGGTTGCCCACATACAGTTGGTCATATCCAAACTGTCGAGCAAACCGACTTAGAACATAAGGCTCCAAGTAGCAGGTATCACCGCTCCGGTATAATAGATGTGAAGGCCGGATGCTGACCAGCCACTCAAAAACTCCCCGGCTCAGGGACGACTGCCTCTCTCCCGCATCTTTGAACTCTTCCTCATAACCTGCGTCCCGAATACGGGAAAACAGCGGAAGAGACTGTAGACGTCATAACGACGTACCAACTTACGAGCCTCAGCCACGTAAGTTTTCTGCCATGAGCATCCTTCGAATCGGCGGAGAAGCGCCATTCGAACACCTTGCGGGGGGTCCTCTCCAGCTTCAATCAAAGAAGGACAATGCAGGGCGAACCACGCCATCAAGTAAGTATACGGCAGACCTATTCTGGGATTAGGTCCGTCACGGGGCGAAATGGTCCCCTTTCCACGCTTCGTCGTTAGTGGCCTGCAAAAAAGCCTCCGTCAATGCACGAAGGCCTCTCTGGATACAGCACACCATGGCCGAAAGAAGTCCCAGAGGACGACCATGAGCCAAACGAACAGCGGGCAGCAAAACATTCGGATGAACGATGTCACCCGAAGAAGACGGCACCACGCACCTCTTCAGCCAGACTGTTAAGAAACCAGCCAGTAGTGCCTTCCGGGACATCGGCCGACGGGCCTGATGATGGAAACTCCGAAGGACATCACCCTGCTCATAGGGACCATCGTATTCCTTCACAACTAGATCCCCTTGGAAGTGCTTTTGCATTCGGTCCAAGATGTCTTCATCAGCAACTCCACAGTGAGCCGCTTCAGGAGTATTCTCCATATCTGGGAACAAGTAATCTCCCCAGCTCTTCAAGCTACAGGAAGTTCCCTTACTGCCCCCATGCATACTGGAGCAAATGTATAAGTGGCACATTAACTCCCGGTAAGTCTCGAACAAGGCAAGCTCCTGCTTCTCCAGAAGCGCCAATTCTGCCTCACACGGGAAGTATTCTTCATATGGAAGAGACCCAAAAGGCAGAGCAGAGACTTCCCACATCTCATGCAAGGCCATACCCAATTCGCCAACAGGGGTGAAGAAAGTCCCTGAAGTTGGGCAATACAATTCAAAGATGGCGTAGAAGCACGCCACGTTCATCTCAATACCGTAGCAGGTCGCCCTGACGGCCTCATAGAGGTTCAGCCTCTCCAAATCCTCCTCGAAATGAGCGAGGATGTATACAGTTAAATCCCTCCACCATGCCTTCGGAGGATGAATCCAGCCTGGAGTCCTGAAGTCAGTGGCTGGGTAGTTCCCATTGACCTTGCAGAATTGGTTGCCAAAGGTCAGCGCCACAGCAGGATTCTCTCCCACTGGGATCTCTCGCGACACATCCCAGGATGTAGACCCATTATGCAACGAGGAGGCCCCGCTCTTGCATAACCAGGAGATTGAAGCATCAATTTTCCTATGTGGACAGAGTCAATACTCCGGCTCACGTCCCACGACATCTTCCGAGCCTGCGTCACGCACTGGAAGGAAGACAAAGAAAAATGACGCTTGTTGGACGGAAGGTAGAACTTCTCACCATCCAACTGAAAAATCCACTGCCCTTCCCCTGCCAGTAGTTGGTGATCAGGGTCTGGTGCGGCATCCCTGAACATGAAGTCGGGCTTCCTATAAGTTCGACGGTCGATATCTTCAAGGGGAGCCGTAGTCAAAATACTCCTCGTGGTGTATTGATCACCACCATGAATAAGCGTGTCTCGGACGACGGAACTCCGCTCACTAAACAGAGAGGCCTGCCCTTGAAATTGCAGGCTGATATTGCCGTCCGCTCCTCTGGTCATCCCAAATAGATTGTTCAAAGGACCAGGAGTGTAGTGCACTGCAGAAGCAAAGAAGAATCATGATTAGTTCATCAGCAGAGGCGAACACAAAGACACAAGTTTCGCCAAGGCATAGCCTCGCCCTTTGAGCGAAGCTAGCAAGGCAATAGCTTCAACAAAGCTTAGCCTCATAGTCAAGTGCGCATGTCGCAGGAATGTCCAAGTGTCAGCTTCGCTTCGAAAAGCTTGAGCAGAAGGCGGCACAGCCCTGAGGACTAACTTCGTCAAAAGGGCATTATGGTAAAAAATTATCATTAGTCCTTTGCGGCCGTGATTGAGGGGACAGACCCATATCCTGTTGTTCAAACAGGATGAAGGCAGTCTAAGAGATAGCTTCGCCTAGAAGCTTAAAGAAGAACTGTTCAGTTCTTAGATCCCGTCCGAGAAAATAAGGGAAATGCAGGGAAATGGATTCCCTAACAATATCAGATCATGCTCGATCATTCTGGATTCATCCAAAGATAGCCAAACATCGGCTTTAAAAGAGAGACGGCAGTCTCTAATCGAAAGGGAAAGATCCCTACCGGCGATTGGTCGTTCGATGACCGGAGGAGGAGAAGGACCCTCCGCTGCAGAAGTTGCCACTTCTTTTCCCGCTCGTCTCTTGGGCGCCATTGAAGAACTATGGAAGTTCTTGAATTCTTGAATAAGAAGGAAAGAAGAAGAAAAAAGAGTCAAAGTTCTCTGAAATTTCTTTTAAAAGAGAAGTGATCTGCTCTTTCTCAGCCCAATCGGACTTTTATAGGCCAATGAGCGCCAGAAACGATGCCTTGTAAACAGTACAGGCTGTCGTTTCAAATTAATTCGAAACGCCGCCTAAAGCGCCTTCCGAGAAGCGCTGCTTCAGCCACTAAGGGCTAACTTCGCCACAAGTCAAAGTGCGGACTTCGCACAAGTTCATCAAGAACTCCGCCAAAAGGGTTGCCTTAGCCCGCTAAAGGCACAGTTCGTCGACATGCCAGTTTCGCGCAAAGCTCATTCAAAAAGGACCTTGTCCTTAACTCCGCACAAAGTTCAGCCTCGTTCTCAATGAAGGCAGGCAAAAATCAAATGAGCAGAAAATGAACTTTTATTGATTTAAAAGTAAAGATACATTGATATTAAATCAAGGTTGTGTTTCGTACAACAGATTCAGTTGCTCAGCAGGATCATTTGCGCAAAAGGCATACAAGTGGTTTTATCTACTTTCAAGCCAGACCAACTGGACACGAAAGGCCTTCCTCCTGCACAAGGTCATAATCCTTCACATAAGGACAGATGGTGCCACCAGGACAGATGGTGCCACCAGGACAAGGTCAGTGATCTCACAGGTGACGTCCGCTTTCCCGAAGTGGATCATCTCAGATAAGCGACCACCAGCCTCGCCTCAAAAGGGATCATCTCGGATAAGCGACTGCCAACAGCCTCTGGGACACACATCAGCTGCCCCAGTTTGTTCCTCCTGCTTAAAAGTAAAGCTTCAATTGGGGAAGCATAAGGCAACTTTTCGGTCTCTTTCATCAAGTCACAAGATTGGCGAACATAGCTCACTGCAGTGCAAACTGAAAGAAGTTAACAGTTAAACACAGGAGAAGCTACAAAGGCACTAAGTCAAATTCTTTGAGGCGAAGCAATCTGCTCCAGTCAAGCATTGGTTTCAGTTAAAGCAGAGGATAGCCTAGCTGCACAGCAATGATGGGTTAGCTCAGCAAACGCCAAGTCCTAGCCTCGCCTATATGGATAAGCCAGACTGATCCTGGGGGACACAGTCTTAGCCCCACCTATATGGCAAGACTGGCTCAACCTTGAAGGAACTAAGTCCCAAGTTCTACCTGTGTAGCGGACTTAACATGCAGTGATCTTTCTTTGATCAAGTCAAGATGATAGCTTCGCTGGGAAGCTATGATAAAATCCTTCTCTGCAGCTCAGTCAATTGCAAAATGAAGAACAAGGGAAATCAATCCCTAAAGTAGCTATTAAAGCTAAGTTAAGGGAGAAGAACTCCCTGAAAGATTATTGGTGATGTCGTTGAACGATCAAGACTTACCGGTCCTTGGCCGGATAATGACCAGAGTGGGCATTCCCACTAATTCAGAGATTTGAGTATCTCTCTCACCAAGAGAAGAGAAGAAGAGCAGATTACTTCTCTTCAGAGGACCTCAAGTGTCCTATTTATAGGCCCCATGGCCTGAGCGCTGCCGCCTCAAGCGTGGAAGCACGAGCGCATTTAAGGCATTTATTGCGCCTTGAGAAAAGGGACGGTTTCCCTTGGAACCGTGCAAAGGAAGAAGCGTCTCCCTCATAAAGGCACTTATTACGGATTGAAGAAAGGGAATATCCTCCCTTAGAAACGTGCGAAGGAAGAATATCTCCCTCGATCAATGTGAAAGAAGTAATCCTTCTCGTAACCGGCCCACGGCAGTTGGCATTGGGAAAGCAACAGATGTTCCAGAGCGAACCTACCTAGCCGCGAAGCTACCCAGATGCCAATCTACATGATTCCTCGGTGAATCTACATCCTAAAACAGGATTTAAAGCGAAACTGAACTCAACCATCATGGCGACGTTCATACTCCACACACCACCAATCAAAGCAGTTCAAAGTATTTCAAAGTCTGAGCCATTGCAGACTTCTGAAAACTTTGAAGGGGGTCTTGTTGACACTTAAAAAAGACAAGATTCTTATTGGTCCGAACAATGTCTAAACTTGTTGACATTTACAAAAGACAAGTGACAGACGAGCTGAAGACCAGTTTTCACCCATCTCCGAGGGACAAGGAAGCAACTTGGACTCCACTGATCCAGCAAGCAGACAGTGTACCCGGATTGTTTCTGAACAGACCTCAGCAGGTCTAAGATGCTAGCACTTAGCATTACATGAGCCTAAAGGGATAGCCTCACCTGAGAGGCTAAGATCATCCAACTTCGCCTTGAAGCCATTCAAAGCTCCGCCAGGAAGCTAACTTATAGCTTCGCCTGAACTGCTAGAGCGCAACTCCGCAGAGAGAGTTAACTTCGCCTGAAGCCACATGCAACTGCGCAGAAAGGGTATACGGTAGCTTCGCAACAGACGACATCTAGCTCCGCCGAAGAGCTTTCTTCTGACTTCGCCAGATACTGCTTCCAGCTTCGCTGTGAGTTTAAAGCGGGCAGCGTCGCTGCTGGTCTGTTATGGTCAACCTTTGACCAATCAAATCTTCAGATTAGATCAAATCTAATCAGGATCAAGATCAAATCCAATCAAGATCAAATCTGAGATCAAATTTGGCAGTTGATTGCCACAATCTCTTGACTCTTCTAAAACGAGTAAGAAGATCAGGGGAAATCCTCCAACGATATGGAAAGGATCAAAATAGATCAGGAGGATCACCCGACCTGCCATTTCTACCTTCGCAGAAGCTGATCCTAGCCTCGCAGCAGGGCTACTTTCCAGATTTAAACAGATTTGATTCAATCTGTTTCTATACTTTCAAGGGACAATTATACCCTTGCTCTCCCTATAAATAGCCCATCAGGGGTACAAGGAGAGGAAGACCACGAAAAGGCTTTGAAGAGGCAATACGCAAGAGAGAGGACTCCACAAGCAGAGGCTTCTTCATGACGCACCGTGCACTCTTGAATTCAGAGACTTTTAGAGAATTGCTTCTCTATTCAGGGTGCTGATACCCTAATACCTTCTCTCAAGGAATCTCCGGAACCAGGCGAGAAAGAATTCCTAATTGAAGGCGGTTTTGAGAAGTAGCAAGAGGGTTCTACCGACCTTCTGTTCTCTGATTCCCCGAACCAGGCGAGAAGGGAATCTCATCGCTCGCATCGTCAAAGGGACAAAGTGGTCGCGCGCTGAGCAGACTCCTATCGGCACACTTCTCCAGAATCTCTGAGGAGATCTACTTGTAATCTTTTTAAGAATACTTGTAATTTAGCTCCTCAACTCTTTTTATTGTAAGTTTTCCCCTTTGCAAATTATATGGAAAACAGTTAGTTCTAGGATCAATCTGATAACTAATCAATGTCATCGATCTAATTGGCCAGGTCGATGAATATCAGTTGGGAGGTTTTCCGTTCAATAGAACGTTCCTTAGTTACAGAACCATCTTTCAATCACCTTCCTTGGTTAGACATCAATTAGACTGATATAAGTCAATCTTAATATACTGAATATCAGTATAACCCCTGTATAAAGAAAATTAATTCACTTATACAGTACTTGGAGTGAGGTATGCTTATATCGAATCTCCTTAAGACAATTACGTCCCCCGCTATGGTGCTAACGGGTTGCTGGACGCTGCTCTCCCAAGATACAACACTCCTTCACGGTATTTGGATAGCACTACCAAATCACCGTACGGTCGAACCGTAGTTAACCAGTATCTTCACAGGATTATCAAAGCAGCAGGACTAAGACAAATTTCAGGGAGAATATTTCCTTTACTTTGGAGGAACACCCACTGTAAAAAAAGAAGGAAGATAAAAGAATATTCTTCTTTGGAAGTCACAGATTCAGACAACAATTTTATTTAAGAATCTGTTGAATTTTCTAAGCCTTCTTTCAGAACGAATCTTCAGAATCCAAGTTATTTCTTCTTCACTTTCACTTCGGATCTTCACTTTCACTTCGAAACTCGGAGTCTGAATTGCAGACTTTCAATTCAGAATACAGAAGAAGGAAGTTCACTTTAGAACGCAGAAGAAGGAAGAGGGATATGTGTTTTGTTGTGTGTTAAAATGGGAAAAAGAGCGCTATTTATAACGCTCTGGGAAGGGCAAATCCGTCCGAACGGTTGCAATAGTTCTGTCTGAACCGTTGCAACAGTTCGTTCCAAACAGAAACCCGCACAGCCATTGTAACGGTTCGCGGCGGTTTCCTGTTAGCCGTTGCGCTGTTGCGGGTCCGGATTGCGTAGCGGGTGCGATCCGCTGTAACCCATACCCGTGAGACCCGGTTCAAAAAGAACTGGACGGGTAGGGGACCCGAACCCGAACCCAAGCCCAGCTCCCAGCACCGGCGCCGGCGCACGCGCATGTCTGCATGGTTTCCCCCTAATCGTGCGCGAAAACTCCAAGCACCCAAAAGGCACACCCTTTGTTCCAATTTTTCTCTAGTTAAACACTTCAAACTTCCATCGTATAACCAATGTGGGACTAAATATTTTTAGCTACATTTAGTCCCCTTTAGGCCTTTGAATTAGGCAAACTTTAGACTTGAATATCTCATTCATTCGAAGTCGTAATTGAACATGTGAATATACCACGTTCATCCCCAATGGAAGCAGAACACACTCCAACCATTATCCAATTGATTCTATCAACGAATCTCGCTGTAATTCAATTTAAAGATTCACATTTAATTCTTCATATTTCCCAACAATCCCCCACAATGAATGGAGATTCAAGAAATTGACACACAAAGAGACTGACTATAGAGTGAAAGGTACTTTAGAAAAGAAATTCATCAGGATAGGTGAACTAGGTCTTGAACCTTCCATAACGAAAGTTTTATCGGACTTACTGGCTAATCAGTGAACTAAGTCTTGAACTGTCAGCCGTTAGTATAAGCCAAGTCAATAAGCTTCACACAGTAACTTTCTAAATTAACTTTAGTTCTCGGTTGTGTCCATTTTGGCCCTGGACATTCTTAGTTTCAGAGAGTAATTTTTGGGAATAACAGCCTCCATAGAAATTCCCAAAGAGCCGACCCAGCTCTATACTCACACAGGTGATCGTCCTATTAAGAGTAGTCTACTCTACTCCACTTGTTTAATAACAAGATATAAACATCATTAAAAGTGTTAAGCTTATCCTTATCTACTTGTAGAAAGCACTTGCGTGCACCTTAGGAATGGATTGGAGTCAAGCTCCTAAGTGCATACTTGCTGAGTCAATCATAACCAGTTTTTTTCTCTTAAACTTAGTCCGTGGGATCTCCAATCGCTAAGTAAGGTTTCCATTAAGCTGACTCGGTAAAGTTAGGCTTTTAGACCCATTCTCCTTGATGCGCAGTTTATACGCTCTCCACTTAAATCTTTAGTAAACGAATCCGCTAAATTATCTTTTGACGATATAAAGTCAATATAGATAATTCTATTTGAGAGCAACTGCTTAACGGTATTATGTCTACGATGAATATGTCTAGACTTTCCGTTATATATAAAATTTTATGCCCTAGATATAGCTGCTTGATTATCGCAGTGAATGCATATAGCGGGCACTGTCTTTGGCCATAATGGTATATATTCTAAAATTATCGAAGTCATTCTGCTTCTTCTCCGGCCTTATTTAAGGTTATGAATTCTGATTCCATAGTGGAACAGGCAATACATATTTATTTGGAAGATTTTCAAGATACCGTTACTCCTTCTAGAGTAAATATGTATCCGCTAGTTGATTTTGATTCCTCAGAATCTGCAATCCAATTAGCATCACTGTATCCTTTATGTACAAGTGGATATTGTCCATATCTCAAGGCATATTCCTTGGTATGTGATACGTAACTTAATACTCGTAGTAGAGCAGTCCAATGATCATCACTAGGATTACTAGTGTATCTGCTTAACTTGCTTACAACGTAAGCAATATCGGGTCTAGTGCAATCATTAAATACATTAAACTTTCGATAATCTGATAATACTCCAACTGTCGTACTCCAGTTCCTGTATTCTTACGAAGGTGGATGTGTGAGAGAAAAGGATTTGTATTCTCTTTTATCCCATGATCCTTGAATCTTTCTATCATCTTATCCACGTAGTGAGATTGAGATAGACTGATTCCATCTGGTGTTCTTGTGATTTTAATTCTTAAAATTACATCAGCAACCCCTAGATCCTTCATGTCAAAATTGTTGGATAACATTGTTTTAGTGGACTTAAAATTTCAATATTAGTCCAAGTATCAACATGTCGTCTACATAAAGACAAACAATGATACATGCATTTGCAACTGTTTTAGTGTAAACACACTTATCGCATTTATTGATAGTGAATCCATCTTTGATCATGACACTATCAAATTTCTCATGCCATTATTTTGGAGTCTGCTTTAGACCGTATAAGGATTTTACCAATTTACACACTTTGTGTTCTTGGCCCTTGACTATAAATCCTTTAGGTTGCTCCATATATATTTTTTCATTTAATTTACCATTTAAGAATGCAGTCTTAACATCCATTTGATAGATATCTAAGTTATGCAATACTGCAATTGCAGTTAACATCCGAATGGAGGTTATTATTCTTGTTACTGGTGAATAAGTATCGAAGTAGTCAAGTCCTTCCTTTTGTTGATAGCCCTTGGCTACTAATCTAACCTTGTACTTATCGATAGATCCATCGGGTTTTAATTTTCTTTTAAAAATTCACTTACACCCAATTTGTTTATTGTCAGGAGGTAAGTTTGTCAATTCCCAAGTATGATTACCTAGTATGGATTCTATTTCGCTCTTTATAGCTTCTTTTCACATTTGTGCTTCTGGGGTAGACATAGTCCCTTTAAATGTTTGAGGCTCGCTTTCATTAACATATGCTATGACATCTGAACCAAAAGATTTTGAGATTCTAGATCTCTGACTTCTGCTTGGTTCAATTTTCGCATTAACAAACGATTCCTCGGGCTTTCGTCCCTGAACGCCATCTCATGTGTTCTTTTCCCAGAAGTCTTATCTGTTTCCCGTTTGTATGGAAAGATGTCTTCAAAGAATACAACATCTCTAGATTCAATAATCATGTTTACATGAATATCTGGTATTTCTGATTTATGAATCAGAAATCTATAAGCACTACTATTCAAAGCATAGCCTATGAATATACAGTCTTTAGTTCTTGCTCTCAACTTAGTCTTTTTAGGTAATGGTGCTAGTACCTTTGCAAGGCACCCCCACATTTTGAGGTAATGGTAGGAAGGTGTCCTTCCATGTCATAACTCAAATGGTATAAGACCAAGTTTCTTGTGGGGTACTCTGTTTAGAATATAATTTGCAGTTAACTGAGCTTCCCTCCACAAGTTCTGGGGAGCTCCAGAACTTACGAGCATAGAATTGACCATCTCCTTCAAAGTTCTGTTCTTCCGTTCAGCAATTCCATTTTGCTGAGGAGTATATTGTTAGCCCAAAGGCCCATCACTCTAGTTTTGATAATGATTAACTCATATAGTTATAGTACCAATGGTCTTGTGTTTATTTAGTCTGAGATAGTTGATCAAGATCTTAATAGGTGTTTAGCTTCATAAAAGATTTGAAGACAAGTTTTAGAGCTAGCACGTGTTAATTCAAGAGCTAGCGCATCAAGATCGCATCAATGACTCAAGAGGGGTCTAGCTCATGATCAAGGTTTGGACCAAGTCAAGAAGGAGAAGAAGATTTTCAAGAGAAGATTTTCATGGAGACTTTGTCATGTTTGTAAGTGTTAAAATTTGTTTTTAGATAAAATGTAAAGGATAGATTAGTTGTGGATTGCTCAAGTTCATATACATACACACACAAAATTTATATGTGTTTTCATAAGATAGTTTTGAGTTTAGAAAAATACCGTTTTGATTTTTGAGCTTCAAAGTATACATATGTTTAAGTTTTGGATTTATCAAAACTTATTTTAGAGCTTATTGTCAAAACATAGATATTTCACCTCATATGTGTATTAGATCATATCCATACACACTAAGCTTCAAAAGTATTTAAAATATCTTGTTTTCTTATTTGGAGAAGCTTTGGAAAACTTATTTTTCAATTTGGAGATTGTTTTTGAAAAATATAGATTTTTATTTAAGGCAAAATTTCTATTTTACAAAAAGAGTTCAAAATGTTTGTAATATGTTTATATATCAAAGTATATCAATGAACTTATTTTTGTAGAATTTATGAGAATTTATGGGATTTTATTGGAGTTAAAATGTAATATCCCCTAACTAATAATACTGCATTTCTATTTTTAAGTATTTATTTTTACTATATTTAATTTTATTATTATTAGTAGTGTTATTGTTGTTATATATATATATATATATATATATATATATATATATATATATATATATATATATATATATATATATATATATATATGTTATTGTTATTATTATTATTATTCCTCTTTCCTTAATTCCTAAACATACCCGTTAGTCCAATTCCCTTTATCCTATACCCATTACCATTACCCGTATCCAAACCCGTTTTCATTATCCAAAACTCTTAAACCCAATCCCCATGATCCGAAACCCGTTAACCCATAATCCCAACAACCATATCATAATCCTAACAAATCCCCAATTTTCTCAACCACCACTCATAATCCCCTCTTCAATAACTAATCCCAATCTCCATCTGGCCGCAACCAGCAGACCCCCACTCGGCCTGTGCCTCCTCCACGCCATGTCGGAACGCCACCGTGGCCGCGAGTCCGCAGCAAACCGCAGCAGCAGTGGCAGCATCCAACACCCCCCACAGCCGGAGCTCCTCCTTCACAGCCGCCTCCTCCCCTTGCAGACCAGGCCGCCTCCTCCTCCACGGCAATGATAGCACCCGCTGTCCACACCGCACCCCCTCCTCGCAGCCGCACCAGGCCAAAGCCATGAGTCTTCTCCAATAGAAAGGATAGCAGCAGCCCAGATGGCTTCTTCCACTGCCAGCAGTGCCAATGGCAGCACCCTCTCGCTCGGACCGCCATCGGACCCGAGTGCCCCTCCGTTCGCACCCATGGCCGTGTCAGAACTAGACCGCCTCCTTCTCTCCCCTGATCTGCAGATCCAGCGCACCAGCAACGCGACAACGACAACAACAGCCGTCGTCGGAGATCGCCTGGCAGGCCCATGATGTGAGTGTCTCTCCCTCGCTTTAATTAATAGAGTAATCATAGATATGTTTGTGTATGTGGTGTAATTTGAAGTGTTACATGATTATATGTGTGTACGTTAATGTGTGTGCATAGATATAGCGTAGAAACCTATATGTTTGGGTGATGTGTGCATGAGAGAAGCATGAGTGCATTTTGATAGAATGTGGGAACGTGTGATAGTGTAATGCAGTATCAGGTTGCAGAACATTAGTCGACTTACTCCTCCTGTTAGTCGACTAATACCCCTGTTAGTCGACTAACTATAGCCCTATAGTCGACTAGGCTCCCTTTTAGAATAGTGTTGGACTTTCTGTTTGTCGACTGTAATCAACCTAGTCGACTTGCCCATATTGTTAGTCGACTAATACCTTTATTAGTCGACTTGCTATAGTACTATAGTCGACTAGGTCTCCCTCTAGAATAGTTGACTCTCTGTTTGTCGACTGTAACCTATATTAGTCGACTAACCCTTCCCTATAGTCGACTACACCTCTATACCAGTCGACTTGACTTTCTTATCAGTCGACTTACCCCTTGTATAGTTGATTGATCTTATCTTTTAGTCGACCAATTCTCTACCCCTAGTCGACTAACCTTGGCCTGACTGCTGTATTTAGCTTTCTTATTGGATGGAGACTCTACCCTTGAGTTATGTTATTGGCTATAGAGGGATGAATATGATTCCGAGGAATAGATATTGGTTGGATTGACCTGACTTGATAGATCCTAGATACATGTATCTGATATATCACTGAGTTTTGGGATCTTATGATTAACCTTAATCGAAGTGAGGATTGTGAAGACTTGGGGATCGGAGTTATTGAAAGGATGAGAAATAAGTGCATCTATGAGAGGTTAGAAATTCATATTATATGTATAGTGTTAATTATCTGATATTCCAACCATCACTTTTTGGATATTAAGGACAAGTAGGTGTGATATTATTTTGTCGATGATTTGACTGATTCTATATGGGATTGTATTGGAAGGGATTAGTGTCCAGACATTTTACTATAATAATTCTTATTACTGAAAGTTACTGGGAAATGATTGTTGACTGTAACACCTTTTACAGTTTTATTGTTCATCGTATACACGGTTACTATTACTGTTCACTGTTACGATATTGTTCACCGTGTATACGATTACTGTACTGATATTGTTACCGTCACCGTATCATCCCAGCAATTGAAATGGCATAGATATTGATTGTTATTAATGGCACTACCTAACTGACTGTACACCTGGCACCTTTCACGGGACCTTGGCATGACTATATTACTGCTACCTGACATCTAGTATTTCTGTACCCTGGACTCCTGTACCTCCTGTACTCATGTCCCCTGCACTGTTACCCTGTTAATAGCACAGTCAGACCGGCGTCCGGCGGACCATGCCGCTTGGTGTCGGGATGACGAGGATGTATCCCACAATCGTGCTAGCGTCCGGTGGATCCTGAACGGAACTAAGTGCCACACGGAACAAAGTGTCACACCATACACACGGCGGGGGCCACCTCTTGAATCCGTGGGGGCCACCTCTAGAATCCATTCCCCTCAGAGCAAAGTGCCACATGGAGCAAAGTGCCACACCACACACGTGGTGGGGCCACCTCTTGAATCTGTAGGGTTATCTCCTGATTGTGCCACCTGGTGTTAGCGTGATAAACATTCTCAGTGCATATTAACACCCACACATACTTGTATGCTGATAACACCTTGACCTTATGTTATTTGGTCTATTCCCTATCCGAACAATGATACCCGCATATCGGAGTTCGGATGAGTTCTACTGAAAGTGCGGGCACTAGTGTGAACTGTCGGTGTTATGGGACGCCGGTGGGAAAGGGACAAAGATAACAAAGAACACTACTGATTGTTATTGAATGGTTTGAATGAAATACATTGCGTTATGCCCTGAATTGATATTCTGCCTTATGACATATGGCTATACACATGATTGTAACCAGGACCAGATTGTATCCCAGATTAGTGACATGAGATAGGTTACACATCTTGACATCAGTTGCTTGCTCACAGTTGTGATAGTCGTCTTATGTCTTTATTCATGTTGTTATCAGTTATACTACAGTTCAGTTATTTATCTTGTTATTCAGTTTCTTATATCTGCAGTTTTTCTTATTATTATTTATGCACACTATTTTCATGCACGAGCTTTTCCCTTTTACACACACACTCACCAGGTCGCTTTCTGACGACCCTGGATTTGCACGTCCAGATATTGGACGCTTGTTCTATTGTGCAGGTGTTCGATATGACTGTACGCCTTACGAGGAGCTGGACTCTCTCTCCTTTTCGATTATGGTATTCTTGCATTTCTTTATTCTTGCTATTACTCTTTAATTCATGTATATCACCCTTGGCTTCTATTCTGTTTCTTATTTCATTTCAGATCATGTGTAGCCTTTATATGTATTATTTCAGTGATTATTGATTATTATGGTTTAGATTTATAGCTTGTTCAGGTTATTTTAGGCTTAGCGTGTATACGTGGGGTATTTTTCTCGCGTATATACATCGCCGACTCTTGTCGCGACTCCGTTTCCACGTATTTTGGGAAGCGGGGCGTGACATAAAATAACAAGGTTTTAATCCTAAAATACCCAGCCAGATACACTGGTGGTCGACCGGACGGTCGATCGGACCAGAAGTCGGTTGACCGGACCGGTCTGGTCCGGTCGACCGATGTGCACGAGAACGTGCACATGGCCAGCCTAAAAGGCCGTCGACCGCGCGATCGACCGACTGAAAGCACCCAACTCTTGGGTGTTGGCCGGTTGACCGGGCGGTCGACCGACAGGCTTGGCTGGTCGACCAGGCGGTCGACCAACAACAGGATTTCCTACTGAGTTGAACCCCAATGGCTAGATTTTGGAGGCCTATAAATTGGGGTTCCCTTGGACTATTTTCAATAAGATTTTTCATGGGTTTTCAAGCCTTTTTCCTATCTCTGTAAGTGTTTATCTCCACTTATTTTAGAGCTAATATTTTCATATCAAAATGAGAGTTTATCAAGAGTGTTTTCAAAAGAGATTTTTTGAGCTTTTCCTCCATTACTCTATCTAGTTTTTCTCACACAATCTTGAGCTATCCATTGCTATATCAATCTTATAGGATCTTTGTTGTCTGAGTGTTTTAGGTGATCAAAGTGTTGAGATCACCAAGTGTTTCATCTTGTATTTGAGGAGGCGAACTTGCGGGTTCGTGTTGTTTCGAGTTCTAGTGGGAGCTCGGTGTAGAGGTGCGGCTCGACAAGCTAGTGTGCTTGCGTGTGTTTGTTCTTGCGGGAACAAGTGAGGGACTTGCGGGTCTGAAGTTCTAGTGTGAACTCGATGTAGGTGTTGCGGCATCGAGTGAACCAGTGGGATCGGTTTTAGTGGAAACCCTTCATAGTGTTAAAGGCGAGGATGTAGAGCAACGGTGCTCAAACCTCGAAACAAATCTCCCGTATTTGTGATTGCTCTCTCTATCTCTCACTTATGTTTACATATCTTGCATCCTTACATTGCTTTCATCTTTATATGCTTAATATATCTTGTGCTTAATTGTTATATGTTTGGGATTGTTTGCTCACACTTGTATTCAACCAAGAGAGCCATAGTAGCACCTCAACTCTTAATCTAGAGGAATCTTGAGGAGATAGTTCAGAGCCCTTCACCGGGAATTCGGCTACATGCTTGTGTTACACTTTGTGTGTTTAGATTAATAGTTTTAATTTGCTAAATAGTTTTTAATTCTGCATTATTCATCATTAGATTAGCTAGTCACCTATTCACCTCCCTCTAGATGATCTACAATTGGTATCAGAGCTTGGTGCTCTTGATTTGGGTCTAATAATCATGAGTTAAAGATCTTCATTTTTAGCTAATCACAATATTTGTTTACACACACATAGATTTCATGACACCTCCCATGTTTGATATTCTTAACATCCAAATTTGGAATGTTAAGAAGTCAATGTACCTCAAAGCTCTAGGTATTCATGTTTACTTTGCCACCATTAAAGATTCATATTGTTTAAATGACAAAAACCTTGAGGCTAATGTAAAAGCCTTCATGCTTTAAGTTCTACGCTAAATGATGAATATTTATTTAGGATTGCTAATTTTGATTCGACTTTTGTAGTATGAAACACACTAGTCTCTCTTGGTGAACAAAAGCAATACTATACCGGGAGCGACTCAGATGATGGAAATGAGGCTTCCAACATATGCTACATGGTCCAAGGGGATAACCCCCTTAAGGTAAATTCTGAATCCGAGCTTGATGATGATGTTGACATGTCATATGATGAGCTTGCTTTATTTTATCAAAAAATTCTTGAAAAATATGATGTGCTTAAAGAGATAATAAAAGATTGAAAAATAAATTTGAATGCATTTCAAATGAAATTTTGAAAAAGGAGAATATTTTCTTATTTTCAAAATTAAATGATTTTTGTGAAGGAAATAATTCTTTGAAAATAAAATTAATTTGGTGGAAAAAGAAAAAATTTTTTGGAAGAAACAACTCTTTGAAAAGAAAATTTGTTTCAAAAGCAAGGAAAACATTTCTAAAAGAAAAAAATTGTTGATTCTAATTCTTGTCATGCTTTTCATGCCACTAATGATAAAAAGGAGATTCAAGTCTTGAAAAATAGAATTAATTGTTTGAGCTCAACTTTGAGCAATTGTGCATTTAATCATTCTAAATTGGAAACCTTGTTTCAAAAGAAACAAGTTCCAATGTTCATGCAAAAAACCCACGGCATACATATGCACACTATGCACATCATGATCTCATATGCATGCTAGAGTGTATAAATGTACATATTGTGGTCGCAAAGACCATCTTGCAAGATTTTACTTTGATAGATTAAATTCTATAAATTTTGCAAATAAAAATGTTTGGGTTCCGTATAATGCTAACCCCGTGGACCCAAAAGAAAATAGGTACCAAATCCCCACCACTTGTAATTGATGTAGGTGCGGGCTCTCACAAAACGTGAGAGATATGGTGCCTTGGTGGTGGATGCATGAGCTAGATAGACATAGCCAATTGATGCATCGCTATCGAGGATGTTTGGTGGGAGGACCACCATAGTTTGGAGACTTAGAGAATAGTGCATATGGTTTGGTAACTATCTCTAAACTCCTATTTTAGTTTACATGTTTTTTGTAAAAATATTTTTAGCATGTTTTGGTTTTGTACTTCATGAGGTTAATACTTGTTTAGATGTAGTTTTCATTAAAACTTGTGTATACACTTGTACAAGTAGTGAGCTACACTTGATTATTATATGTTTACACTTCATTACTCATTTGCACTCATTAAATGTACATGTATAACCTAGTTTTGATGATTCTTTTATTTATATTTATTGTTTCTATTTTTGTACATGTTTTGCTTCATGTATATCAGTTTATGTTGTTTTGTTTAAAACTTATAAATATACATGTATACCCTTGAGTCACTTGCCTTCATGCAAATTCTATTATTGACTCATTTGTGTTTGGGATATGTATGCATATTTTTAGTTTTGATAAAACTTACATATACCTTGAAGTTTGTTTAGTTTTAATGAAAAATAAATTTTTATGATTTTCATGTTTTTGATAAAAGAATTTCATGTTTATTTTGAGCCTTATTGATTATTTTCATGAATATGCTATTCACATGATTCTTGTGCACTCACATTATTTTTGTTTTCTCATGACTTTGTTTTCATGAGTTTTATATGAGCCTTATATATCTTGAGTGACAATTTTTGTGTACTTAGTAATGTTTCATGATATATATGATTTGTTTTCATATTTTAAAGGATCTTTAACTAGTTTTTTTTAAAAAAATTACCTTAAACTAGTTATTTATTTTTCATTTGGTAGTGTTTTCAATTTACAACTATTTTCAATCTTATTTGAAAACTTCTACCCTAAAAGGGCGGCTGGTTGGGCAACCATGCCTTGTATGCCTAATTGAAAATCTATTTAAACTTGTGCATTAATAGGGTGATAGTTATGAATTGTACACATGATCTTCATGTTATTTCATCTTTGTACACTCATATATGTTTTTTTATATATGTATGCTTCAAATTTCAATCTATATGCATTTCAATTGTTATATCCATTTTTATACATATATATGATTTGATTGTGCTTGTTTTACAATAACTTTACATGTTTAAAGTACAAATTAAGTTTATGCTAAGCTTGACTTAAATTTAAATATCAATTGGTATCTTAATAAGCTTATGTATTGTTCTCTTTTGGTATCTCAAAAAATTTTATTTATCTACAAATGGTATCTACAAGTGGTACCAATTTTAGTTTTGTTAACTACAATTTGATTTCTTTGGTATCAAATTTATTTTGTTGACTTCTAAAAGTTTAAAATATTTTTAAAAGTGGTTTCAAAATGTTTTGATATATATTGCCTATATGTAAGGGGAGCTTAACATCTCTTCTATATATAGATTCATGTTGAGTGTATCTCAAATTGAGGAGCTTGACATCTCTTCTTTATGTGATACACGTATGTAGGGGCTTAACATCTCCACTTATACATTGTATATTATGTTTTATTTGAGTTAGGGTCTTGTCATCCCTGTTAGCCTAAAGGCCCATCACTCTAGTTTTGATGATGAGTAACTCATGTAGTTATAGTACTAATGATCTTGTATTTAATTAATCTCAGATATATGATCAAGATCTTAGTAGGTGTTTAGCTTCAATAAAGGATTTCAAGTCAAGTTTTGGAGTTAGCACGTGTTGATTCAAGAGCTTATGCATCAAGACCACATCACGTACTCAAGAGGAGTCTAGCTCTTTGGATCAAAGTTTGGACCAAGTCAAGAAGAAGAAGAAGACTTCAAGTGAAGACCTTAAAGAGAAGACTTGTGTCTAGGTTTGTTTTTGTTAAGATTTTGTTTTAGATAAAATGTAAAGGATAGAATAGTTGGTGGATTGCTCAAGTATACCATATACACTCACACACAAGATTTATTTGTATTTTCATAAAAGAGTTTTCACTTTGAAAAAGAGTTTTCATTTTGGAAAAATACCGTTTTGATTTTTGGAGTTTCTTATATACATATGTTTAACCAAAACTATTTTAGAGCTTAATGTCAAAAACATAGATATTCCTCATATATGTGTAGTGGATCATATCCATACACACTAAGCCTTAAAAGTGTTTAAAATATCTTGTTTTTGTATTTAGAGAGGTTTTGGAAAAATCGATTTGGAAAAATACAGATTTTGTTTCAAGCCAAAATTTCTAAGTTACAAAAATAGTTCAAAATGTTTGTAACATGTTTTGATTTTTATTCAAACATGTTTGTTTATCAAAGTATAATACTGAACTTATTTTTGTAGATTTTTTGTGATTTATGGAATTTTATCTAAGGTAAAATGACAAAACTTTTAATCCCTAAAAAATACAGTTTTACGCTTCTGCTGGTCGACCGCACGGTCGACCGAGCCAAGAGTCGATTGACCGAGTCGGTCGACCGATGTGCACAAACGTGCACGCCTTATTTGGCTGGAGGGCAGATTGACCGACCCGGTTGACCGCCAGAGAGTTCTGCTCTCTGGAAATAGCCCCGGTCAACGGGCGGTCGACCGACAGAGAGCTCTGCTCTCTATATCTAGGCCACGGTCGACCGCTGGCCCAACGGTCAGAAATCTGACTGTTGGCCGGTCGACCGGGCGGTCGACCGCCAACAGTCCAGACTGCTGACCTGGCCTGTAACGACTAGTTTTTGAGGAGCCTATAAATTGGGCTTCTCTTGGGCTGTTTTATACAAGATTTGTAGAGGATTTTTGAGCTAGTTTTTCCTACTCTATTAAGTGTTTATCTCCACAAGTTTAAAGCCAAATACTTCCATTCAAAAGGAGAGTTTATCAAGAGTTTTCAAAAGTGATTTCTTGTGTTTTCCACCAAAAATTCAATCCTTGTTTTTCTCACACATACTTGAGCTTTCCATTGATATATTCATCCTATAGGAGAGTTGTTGTGAGATTTGTTTTAGGTGATCAAAGTGTTTAGATCACTAAGTGTTTCATTCTTGCTTTGAGGAGGCGGACTTGTGGGTTCGCGGTGTTTCGAGTTCTAGTGAGAGCTCATTATAGAGGTGCGGCCTCGGCAAGCTTGCGTGCTTGCGGTGTGTTGTTCTTGCGAGAACAAGAGAGGGACTAGAGAGTTCAAAGGAGTTCTAGTGTGAACTCGCTTGTAGGTGTTGCGGCACCGAGTGATCCGGTGGGATCGGTTTTTAGTGAAAATCTTCATAGTGTTGAAGGCGGGGACGTAGAGCAAGTGTGCTCGAACCTCGAAACAAATCTCCCGTATTTGCGATTGCTCTCTCTATCTCTCAGTTGTCTTATATCTTGCATGTTTATATTGTCTTCATCTTTATATGCTTGATATATATATTTGTGCTCAAATCGATATATGCTAGGGGATTGTTTGCTCACACTTGTATTCAACCAAGAGAGCCAAAGCGGCACCTCAACTCTTATCTAGAGGAATCTTGAGGAGTTGTCCAGAGCCCTTCACGGGGAATCCGGCTACACTCTTGTGTTATACTTGGTGTGTTGTGCCTAAGAATTTTTAGTTTGCATTAATAGTTTTAATTCCGCATTAATTGACCATTAGATTAGGTAGTCACCTATTCACCCCCCTCTAGGTGATTTCAATCCCTTCTTTATATAATGCATGTATGTAGAGGGAGCTAACTTTACGTCTCTCCTTTTCATGAATGTATATCTCATATATAACTTTGTTGTTTGATTTATTTTCGCCCCTTTGTTAATGAATTGACAAAAAGGAGGAGAAGAATTTTGAGAGTTTATATATGCATGTTTATTTTATTTTCTTGTTTATGCAAAAAGGGGAGAAGAATTTGTAAGTTTATGGAGTTTATGCATGTTTATCTGAGTTTATGGAGTTTATGCATGTTTATCTCCTTGTTTATGCATATATGTTTTTATCTAGTTTATGCACTTTATTGAATATCTTTATCTTTATTGCTATGCATGAGTTAAGGGGGAGCTTCTATGAAGCTTAACTTTAATCCATATATATATATATATATATATATATATATATATATATATATATATATATATATATATATATATATATATATATATAACTCCATGAGTTTTGTCATCATCAAAAAGGGGGATGTTGGCCCAAGGCCCATCACTCTAGTTTTGATGATGATTAACTCATGTAGTTATAGTACTAATGATCTTGTGTTTATTTAGTCTCAGATATTTGATCAAGATCTTAGTAGGTGTTTAGCTTCAACAAAAGATTTGAAGTCAAGTTTTGGAGCTAGCACGTGTTTATTCAAGAGCTCGCGCATTAAGATCGCATCAAGTACTCAAGAGGGTCTAGCTCATGGATCAAGGTTTCTTTTTGAGACGATTGTGACATTCATTCGCCTTATGTCCCTCTTTATTGCAGATGTAGTAAGTTCCCTTGAAGCGCATGTTCTTACCTTCTTAGACCTTGCCTTTGTACCCTTGGGCAGTCTTCTTCCGCTTTAAGCCTTTGGAAGTAGACGCTTTTCCTTTTAAGTCTTCGATCACATTGGCCTTGGCTTCATAAGAGTTCTTATTGTTTCTTTTCTCGAACTTTCAGTTGTCCTCCTTAATTCGAAGCCTCACAATGAGATCTTCTAACTTTACCTCCTTGCGCTTGTGCTTCAGGTAGTTCTTGAAATCTCTCCACGCAGATGGGAGTTTCTCCACAATAGTAACAACCTGAAAAGTTTCAGGTAGATTCATACCTTCAGCCTCTATCTCGTACAAGATAAGTTGGAACTCTTGCACCTGACTGATCACAGTCTTATTGTCCACCATCTTGTACTCCAGAAATCGTCCTACGATGAACTTCTTGTATCGGCATCCTCAGTCTTGTACTTCTTATCAAGACTGGCCCATAATTTCTTTGTCGTTGTGATTGGACTATAGACATTGTGAAGAGAGTCATCCAGTCCATTCAAAATATAGTTTAGGTAAAGGAAGTCACCTTGAGTCCATGCATCGACTGCAAGGACTGAGTCCCGATCAGTTCTGGGTTCTGGTGGATCCTCTTACAGGAATTTGACCAAATGTAGAATGGTCAAGTAGAAGAGCATATTCTGTTACCACCTCTTGAATTCTGTGCCATCGAATTTTTCTGGCTTCTCCGGCTTCGGGTTAGGAAGTGGAGCAGGCATCGAAGTTTGACTCTGCTTGTTTGGCGCCTTATTTAAGCTGTCTTGATTAATCTCAGACATTTTTCTGCAATTTCAAGCAGAACAGAAGTAAGTAACTTCAATAATAGTTGTCTTAAGATTGTTAGATTGTTAGGATCAATCTGACAACTAATCAATGTCACCGATCTAATTGGCCAGGTCAGTGAATATCAGGTGGGAGGTATTCCATTCAATAGAACGTTCCTTAATTACAGAACCACCTTTCAGTTACCTTCCTTGGTTAGACACCAATTAGACTGATATAAGTCAATCTCAATATACTGAATATCAGTATAACCCCTGTATAAAGAAAATTAATTCACTTATACAGTACTTGGAGTGAGGTACGCTTATAGCGAATCTCCTTAAGACAATTACGTCCCCCGCTATGGTGCTAACGGGTTGCTGGACGCTGCTCTCCCAAGATACAACACTCCTTCATGGTATTTGGATAGCACTACCAAATTACCGTACGGTCGAACCGTAGTTAACCAGTATCTTCACAGGATTATCAAAGCAGCAGGACTAAGACAAATTTCAGGGAGAATATTTGTCTTTACTTTGGAGGAACACCCACTGTAAAGAAAGAAGGAAGATAGAAGAATATTCTTCTTTGGAAGTCACAGATTCAGACAACAATTTTATTTAAGAATCTGTTGAATTTTCTGAGCCTTCTTTCAGAACGAATCTTCAGAATCCGAGTTACTTCTTCTTCACTTTCACTTCGGAACCCAGAATCTGAATTGCAGACTTTCACTTCAGAATGCAGAAGAAAAAGTTCACTTCAAAACGCAGAAGAAGGAAGAGGGATCTGTGTTCTGTTGTGTGTTAAAAAGGGAGAAAAGGAGCGTTGTTAATCGCACTCTGGGAAGAACAAATCTGTCCGAACGGTTGCAACGGTTCGTTCTGAACCGTTGCAACGGTTCGTTCCAGACAGAAACCGCACAACCGTTGTAACGGTTCGCGGCGGTTTCCTGTCAGCCATTACGCTGTTGCGGGTCCGGATTGCGGAGCGGGTGCGATCCGCTGTAACCCATACCCAGTTCAAAAAGACCCGGACCGAGTAAGGAGCCCGAGCCCGAGCCCGAGCCCGAGCTGGCACCGGCACAGGCCGGCCGCTAGCGCTTGCGCGTGTGGGCATGGTTTTCTCCTAATCGCACGCGAATTTTCTGAGCCTTCTTTTAGAACGAATCTTCAGAATCCGAGTTACTTCTTCTTCACTTTCACTTCGAAACCCGGAATCTGAATTGCAAACTTTCACTTCAGAATGCAGAAGAAGGAAGTTCACTTCAAAACGCAGAAGAAGGAAGAGGGATATGTGTTTTGTTGTGTGTTAAAATGGGAGAAAAGGAGCGCTATTTATAGCGCTTCGGGAAGGGAAAATCCGTCGGAACGGTTGCAACGGTTTGTTCCAGACAGAAACCGCACAACCGTTGTAACGGTTCGCGACGGTTTCCTGTCAGCCGTTGCGCTGTTGCGGGTCCGGATTGTGGAGCGGGTGCGATCCGCTGTAACCCATACCCGGTTCAAAAAGAACTGGACCAGGTAGGGAGCCCGAGCCGACACCGGCACGGGCCAGCCGCTGGCGCTTTCACGTGTGGGCATGATTTTCCTCTAATCGCACGCCAAAACTCCAAGTATCCAAAGGGCACATCCTTTGTTCGCATTTTTCTCTATTTAAACACTTCAAACTTCTATTTCATGGCCAATGTGGGACTAAATGCTTTTAGCTACCTTTAATCTCCTTTTGGCTTTTGAATTAGGCAAATTTTAGACTTGAATATCTCATTCATTCGAAGTCGGAATTGAACATATGAATATACCACGTTCATCTCAATGGAAGGAGAACACACTCTAACCATTATCCAATTGATTCTATAACGGATCTCGCCGTAATTCAACTCAAAGATTCACATTTAATTCTTCATATTTCCCAACAATTTTGAGATTAAAGTTTGTACTAACTGGTATTAAAATCATACAGGAATGCCCCAAAAATGCAATCTACTCCAATCAGGAATCTGAATATTCTAGCTGTGAAACAATTCAGTTGTCATCTTCTCTTGTACTGAACCAACCGTATCTGGAAGAAGTTTCTTGTGCAACTACCACATCTGAATGTCTTCTATTGTCTGGTCATTTGGATTGTGGATCCATGGTGACATGAAAGTCAACATCAAGGCAAATTCTAGTCACCACAGCAAGATAACTCAGTCCACATGAACAACAATAGAACAGAAAGCATGATAATGGGCTGAGTTCTGTGGTGATGTTCACAACAGAACTCTACTCCTGAACAGTTCTATCAACTCTTGATTTAGTTACTCCTGGATAACTGTGCTCTAGATTGGTTAGCGGGAATCTTTTAGCACATGATCACTTCAGAAGCAAAGTAAAGAAAAAAGAAAAAAAAACAAAAAAAGTCATTAAAAATCACTAATTTCTATATATCATCAAACGAAACATGTTCGGAGAGAAGAAATCTAAACTTCCCCCATTCCCAGATAAACAAGGCTTTTCAGATCCCACTGCTTTAGGCTGAGTAGGGATAGCACAAGAAGACCTTGCGAAAACCTTTTACTATAACCCAAAAAATTTGCATAACAAATCAACTGGAGATACGGTATGTTTCATTGCTTCCAAAGCAGCAACGCATCATTTAATGCCAACTTAAGGAACCAACAAGTGTTACATATATTTAATCAAGATACAACATGTTTTCTCTCCTGCCTCCAGCCACAACCGAGTAGCTCTTTGTTCACCCGTCAATCTCCTTTCAGGTTTTACTCGCCGATCATTCTACCAAGTGAGAGTATTCACAAACTGTTTCTGGTTTTACTGTGTCTATAAATGAATCAATTGATGGTTCCCTTCCAAGATAGTCCCTTAGGATGTCAAGGGGGGCTTTAGCTCCCCCTGGCACCATTATTTCTTTCCAATGTAAATGTCTATACATGCCAGACCAAGAAAAAGGCATAAAAAAACCTAGATCACAGCAAAACCATTTGGTTTTCTATAATATTCATGTACAGAATTCGCAATTCCTGGGACTAGTATTTCCTAACATACTGCGTAATGTCAGAGAAGAAGGAATATTAATTCCTTTCTTGTGTTGTTACGTAGGATTCTCAAGTATTAGGTTCAGTTTAGTAGATTTTCCACAAAATATCAAGCCCTATTATCTTCATATAATTTCTAATCTCTGTGAGACTTGCCAGTTCTGAAGTTGCACTTGTGTGGCATGAACTTCACATATATAACCAATAATATTTTCCTATTTGCCACTTTTCTCTTGTCGAAATGTAAGTTGGGCAGAGCCAACAACAACTCATAAAGGGTTAGATCAGTTGCTCAATTTTCACATGCAGTCGTCTTGAGTTATGTGTACCATGATCAACCTCAGTTTTGATTGACAACATTTATCCAAGGCATAAAAAACATTGTGAAGTTTTGGACCGTACTATATTGAATTAGGTCAATGTCATCAAATATCATATAGGGGGTCATCATTACCATGACATTTCAAGATTTCATGTATCTGTGATGGAAGGATTATGGCTCCAAATTCAAGCAAAAGTCAAAGTAAAATCAAGCAGTACAAAGAGCTGACTGGAAAAATATACAGAGCCACAACTTTCATGTTATAAGACAAAGTGTAAGTAATCAGATAATATACTAACTTATCTTTAATTTAAGATACAATAAAAATTTATTTGAATTTTTCTAAGATAATAGTACGAATTCTCTGGTAGAATATTTTGTAACTCATAAACTTGCAAAAAAATTAAACAAAAATGGTTTAAAAAAATCATATAAAAATCTGTAAAAACTTGAATGATAATTTTAAAATTTATACATTGATTTACTCAAGTACACAAATACACAATTGCCGTCTAATATTGCAAAACTGATCAATTGGCAATGATTGTGTAAAAATAACTACAAGTTGATTGTGAGTATTATTAATGTCCCTGCCACTGCACCATAACTCTGAAGTTTAGGTAAGGGTGGAGGTATTATACTTTAACACGCCCTTGCAGGTCTAGCACCCCTGTTTATGGGCCGAAACTAGTGATGCAGAACTAATATGAAAGAAAAGAGAAATAAAGATAAATTTTGATAATCAAATAAAAATTAATTCGAGCGTCGTCACCCAAGTGATCTTTCACCCACTCTCGCACATCAACATGCAAAGAAATTCAAAATGATTAGCAAATCATCATGCTAAATAAAGTTTAGATTTTCTAATATCATAACCTACCTAATTCACTACAACTTTTGACCTTATATAGACCCACACTCTAATACTTCTCTCATCACAACCGATGTGGAATTAAAACAAAAGCTATAACAAATAACACATATAAAAAAACTACATAAAGAAACTAAACTATATTGATCCCCATCACCTGGTCTTTTAGCAGTATTTTTGTTTTATAAATCCATTTTTAAATATGCGCCCGATGAGATTTGAACCTGGGTTGCTCTGATACCATATTAGCAAAACATAAACCCTTAATTGTTATTCATCAGAGACAAAATAAAGATATATAATACAGTAGATGGATATGAGATAACGGGTAGAAACCCATAACCCAATAACCACTTATCTCATCTAACACTCCCCCTCAAGCTGGAGCATAATTATCAATCATTCCCAGCTTGCTGCATAAGACAAAAAATACCTTTGGTGAAGCTGCTTTAGTGAGAAGATCCACCAACAGTTTTGATGGAGTAAATGGGAGAGAAACTGCCTTCTTGGTTTATGCATCTCTGACCAAATGACATTCAACCTCTATATGTTTAATCCTCTCATGGAACACAGATTATTTGTGGTGTAGATAACAGACTGGTTATGACAAAATATAGGCATAGGCCCAGATTATCTAAACTAAACTCCAACAGCAGGTTCTTTAGCCACATCATCTGACAAGCAGTATAAGTCATGGCTCTATACTCAGCCTCTGTACTGGATTTAGAAACATCATATTTTTTGCTCCTCCATGTCACCAGATTTTCTCCAACAAATGTGCAATAGTTAGTAGTAGACTTCCCATCTCCCTTGTCATGTCATCAGCATTGTCTGAGTCAGAATAGCCAAAGATGTGAATATGTCAACGCTTCTTGAGCTTTTGAACTTGGGTTACTCTGATATCATATTAAAGTCCCTGTCACTGCACCAAAACTCTGAAATTTAGGTGAGGGTGGAGGTATTTATATTTTAACAAGTGTAAAAAAAATTTAGTTTAATGTGTCCACATTCAACATGATCTTTTAAAAAGTGGTGTGTAATGTCTATTTGTTCAGTACGTGAATGAAAAATTGAATTTATAGATAGCTAAATTGCACAAGTGTTATCACACAATATACTAGTAGTATCAAATTGGACTCCATAATCTTGCAAAATTTACCTCATCCACAAAATTTGTGCACAATATAATCCGACGGCAATATACTCTACCTCCGTTGTTGATAGTACAACACAATTTTGTTTCTTACTAAACCAAGATACAAGTGTATAAGAAATTTACACGTCCCACTTGTACTTTTTCTATCAATTTTACTTACACAAAGTCTGCATCACTATATCTCAATAGATCAAAATTAGTGTATCTAAGATAAAATAGACCAAAGTCTAAAGTGCCTTTAATGTACCTAATAATTCTTTTTACAGCGTGCAAGTGTGATTCTTTGGGTGAACCTTAAAATCGTGCACACAAACAAACGATAAACATAATATATGGCCTACTAGTAGTTAAATATAAGAGGCTACCAATCATACATTTATAGAGTTTAGAATCAACATCCTTACCACTAGCATCTTTGTCAAGTTATTGTAGAGGTGCTCACTCGAGGAGCTATCTCCTTTGAGTTCTCCATAATGAATTTCTTTATAGACACACGAGCATATTTTCCTTGATTGGTAAAAATTTCATCCTTTTCTTGTTTGATTTGCAATCCATAAAAGAAATTGAGTTCTCCATGAAACTCGTTTCAAATTCTTGTTGCATACCGTTTGAGAATTCTTCACACAAAATTTCATTAATAGCACCAAAAATAAGATCATCAACATAAATTTGTACTAAAAGAAAAACTGCTTCAACATATTTAATGAATAAAGTAGTGTCAATTTTTCCTTTCAATTAAAAATTTTGACGAACTTTCATACCAAACACGTGGTGCTTGTTTTAAACCATACAAAACCTTTCTCAATTTATAAACATGATCAAGAAAATTGCAACCTTTAATACTGGGAGGTTGTTTTACATAAACTTCTTCGTTCAAAAATTCATTCAAAAAGCACTTTTGACATCTATTTAAAATAATCGAAAATTCTTAAAACTTGCATAGGCTAGAAGCATTCTAATAGCTTTTAACCTAGCAACAGGTGCAAAAATTTTATCAAAATTTATGCCCTCCTTTTGATTATATCCTTGGGTAACAAGTCTAGCTTTATTTCTAGTTATAATTCCTTTTTCATCCAATTAATTTTGAAAAACCCATTTTACCAATAATAGAATAGTCTTCGGGTCTTGGAACAAGTTCAAAAATATTTTTTCTATCAAAATTACTAAGTTCTTCTTACATAGCCAAAAATTAATATTCATCGGGTCTGTTTGGTTGTCGTAATTGGTAAATTCTTTTACAGTTGTAAATGAGTTACATGCATGTAAGTTTTACGGTATTTGATTGGTAATATAAAGTTGTAAGTGAGAAAGTGTATTGTGTTTTACGGTATTTGGTTGTCGTAATGTGTAAGTCGTAAGTGAAAAAGTTAACCACAAAACTAACTATTAGGTGATTTAAAATTTTTTAATATTGCAAATAAATACTAAAAAAGCTAAATATTAAAAAAATTAATATTAACATAAAAATAATACAAATTTGCATGAACATAAAATTAACTGTCAGTGGGTGGTAAGTGAGTGAAAATTTGGTTGCAAGTGAGTGGTAGTTGAGTTGCATAAGTCTTTTACAAATTACGGTCCGAACAAACAGCGTAGTTGTAATTGGGTTGTAAGTCTTTATAAATTACGGTCTTTTACGACTTTTACGTCCAAACAAACAGCCCTATCATTCAAAGCTTCATTTAAATTTTTTGGTTCCATATGAGAGAAAAACTAAGTGACTACATTCATTAATAGCTTGGGATCTAGTTTTTTTCTCCTGTAGATACATCACCTATAATGAGATATGTGGGATGAACCTTGACGATTTTCCATGCCTTTGGCAGATCTTGATGTGAAGATTGGTGATTCTCTTGACTCTCTTAGGGTTCTAATTTTTCTTCTCCGGAAATCTTGTCATTTTCACTTTTGGCATAATTAGGATTTTCACTAGTAAAATCCATTCTACCAGAAGCAATAAAATCTGCATCTTCAAGAATCTTGAAATTTTGAATGTTAGATTATTAAAACTTATATGCATTGATTCTTCAACATTCAAAGTATGTTTATTAAATACTTTATAAGTTTTACTAGAAGAAAAATATCTGAGAAAAATACTTTTACCTAATTTTGAATCAAACTTTCCCGAATTATTTTTGATATTTAAAATAAAACATTTACAATCAAAAACTCTGAAATAAGAAATATTTGAGAATTTTCATAATAAAGCTCACAAAGAGTTTTATCTAAAATAGAACGAATAATAATACGATTTAAAACATAACAAGCAGTATTAACCACCTCAGCCCAAAAATATTTTAGTAAATCAAAAGAATTCAACATTATAAGTGCAATTTCTTGTAAAATCTGATTTTTTTCTCTCAACAGCACTATTTTGTTGGGGTGTTCTTTGAGCTGAAAAAGTATACTTAATACCATCTTCAACACAAAACTAATTTAAAATTTTCTTTTTCAAATTCACCACCGTGGTCACTTCGAATTTAACAATAGAAATTCAAGTTATTTTTAATCTCTTTTACAAAACTGAAAGAAATAAGCAAAATCATCACTTTTATGAGACAAGAATAAGACCTATGTAAAGCATGAAAACTCATCAATAATAACGCATACATAATATTTTCCATTTAAGCTAGCAGCGTTTGTGGGACCAAATAAATCCATATGTAGGAGTTGCAAAGGTTTAGAAGTTAAAACTGTTTGAGTGAAAAGAACTTTTAATTTGCTTGTTCTTCTTACACTCATCACATATGACTTCCTTCGGGGCTTTAATTTGGGCAGTCCACGTACAATCCTCTTGTTGGACAATTTTGATATAAGATCAAAGTTAGCATGCCCAAGTCTTTTGTGTTAAAGCCAAACATCTTCATCAATTGCGGCTAAACACTTAACAGTTTGATTAGTAATTCATAAAATCAAAAACATAAAAATTTACCATTTCTATAAGCTTCAAATGAAATGTGACCTCTATTATCAAAGATAATGCTTTTGCTATATCTAAAGAGAACATTCATCTCTTTGTCACATAGTTGACTAACACTAATAAGATTAGTTTTTAGTCCAACTACTAGCAAAACTACGATAGGAGAAGGTTCCTTACCAATTGAACCGGTGCAATAATTTTACAATTACTGTTGTTTCCAAAGGTAACCGTGCCACTTTCACAACTTGGTAGGGTTGTAAATAAAGTTAGATATCCAGTAATGTATCTTGAGCAACCACAATCAAGGTATTACTTCATTCTACATTTAGATAAATTGCACACCTACAAAAGAAGTTTGTGATGTGCTTTTAGGTATTCATTGTCTTTTGGGACTTTTATTGTTAATAATAAGTTTAGGTACCCACATTAAATGAGAAAGAACACAATATTTTTCTTGATATAGCATGATGTACTAATGTAACACCCCATCCTCAGAATACGTACTCAGATATGTGTCCTGATTTTTGGAGCGTATTTTCTTATTTTGTGTTATTTAAATTCTTACTCATGTAGCAGTACGGCATGATTTGACCTTTATGGTATTCAGATTTGACTGATTTCAGTTTCAAATATTATTTTTTTATATTCTAGGTTTTTCATGATTTTTCGAAATTTTTCTGAATTAAGTTGTAAATCTTCAAAACCGGAGTCGACCAGTGCCGCTGACCGACTCTCAGATTTTTAATTTACAAACGAAGTTGAAAATCTAGAAACGTTTTCACATTATTTATTAAAATCATATTTTCTATCTAAATGAATTTTTTTGAGAATTTTTAGAATTTATCAAAATTCTTCTGGATTTGGTGTCGGCCAGTATCACTGGTTGATTTCAAGAATTTTAGTTTATAATTGGAATCAAATTTCTAGATTCTGCTTTCATATTTCTTTTTAGAATTATATTTTCTCCTTTCAGGCATTTTCTGAGATTTTTCAGATTTTATCAAAATCCGGCCGACCCGGTGTAGACCGGTGTCAACGGTTGACTTCAGGATTTTTATTATGAAAATGAGACTGAATTTCTGAAAACTGATTTCACCAAAAATTTTAAATAATATTTATTATTTTTGAGAATTTTTGGAAAACTTTTCAAGATACTTCATTTTTCAGGCTTTTCCTGAGTTTCCGGTTTTTTCCCAAATACCGGAATTCTATCCGGATATTTTACTTTCCCTCTCTTTGCCTGACACGAGACCCATCAAATCTGGATTCAACATTTAATGCGGAGACTCTCTCCATCCCACATTTAATGTTATGTCCCTCCAGGAAATCAACTCTGATCTGATTGCCTATGCCTTTTTGTCTCTTCTGAAACGCGATCTTGCGTTTTCCTTTTTTGGACGTAGCATCAATCTCCGCGTCCAGCTTTGGTTGCCCAGACGCAGGCTTCATTAAATGGAGACGCAAGTCTCCATTTGTGCGTCTCTTTTGTTTTGAGAAGATGGCAATCTTGTAATAATAAACTTTTCCCTTACATATAAAAACACCCACTTTCCTTCTCTCCCTTTCATTTTTTCTTTCCTCTTTCTTCTTTCAGCCAACGTCCAGCACCCAAAAAAAATAGCCCCTTGCCTTTCCTTTGGCTGGCCACCCCCCTCCATTCTCCATCTCCTCCACCACCAACTTCTTCCACCATTTTCTCCACCACTTTCTCCTCCATCTCCTTCTCCATTCTAACAACAACAACACCATCTCCACCATCTTCTTCTTTCTCCTTTCCACAAAGAAACCCACTTCCTCCATTAACTTCTCCACCATTTCCACCACCACCTACACCACCTTAGCCACCACCAACCACACCAATATCTCCTCCTCAGCGAGCTCTTCCATTCTAGCCAACTCGTTTGCAAAACTCCATTTTTTCCTTTTGAACTACACTTGCACCCTCTAGATTTCTTGGGCTTGGAGCTTTAGCCATCTTCTCCGGCCAACTCCGGCCGCCGCCGGCGAGGTCCAGCCGACCAACTCCCCTTTTCCTTCTTTTCTTTCCTTCCTTCTCTTTTCTTTCATTCCTTCCTTATTTTCTTTCTTTCTTTCCTTCTTTCCTTTCTTCCTTTTTCTTTTCTTTTCTTCTCTTCTCTGATTTTCCCCTCATCCTTGCGTCTCCCCCTTTTTCTCTAACTCCTGCGTCCCCCCTCTCACTCTTTCCCTGCGTCTCTCTCACATCTCCCTGTCTCTCTCTTTCTCTCATATTTTATTACTTAACGCAGGCTCACCCCCGCGTTCAAGCACATCTTTAACGCGATTTTCGCGTTCATGTGTTAACGCGACGCGGAGCACGTGCTCGCATCTGCGTTCTTCCTGTGTTGTAAAACGCGGGTCTCAGACCCCGCGTTGTGACATCAACGCGTCGCAACCTCCCGCGTCTGCGACCCCTGCGTCTTCATTCTCACTTTTTCTGATTCATCCTTCTCCTCTTTTTTTTATATAATATTGGTTATTGAACGCGTTGGTTACTTAGATTCCAGAACTTGGGATTTTCCGGTGTTTCTTGAAGTTTTAGGCGAGTGTTCTCGCTTTCCTTCGAATTTTCCCGCTTCGTCATGTTGACTAGTATTATATTATTTTCCTGGCATACTTGCATGTATCATGCTATCACTTGTCACCTGACTAATATCACCTCTCAGGCATATGTCTCATTGCACCTGTTATGCTACTACTTGGTACTTGTCTCGTTATGGCATATTGATACTTGGCTTACGATTATCATATTTACGGGAATCCTGTGACTTGAAATTATAATACTCATGTACTCTTGAACTCCTGATCTTGTCATGCACTTGCTTTCCCGTGAATTGATGATTACATAATAAATCATAAAAGGAACCACTTGAATCGGGTCGGGGGAAACTTGCGGCTATCAATATATGTTCGTGATTACAGTGGTGCTAGGTATGTTGTGCAACTAAAACTTTCGGTCTGACCTGTGGGCCTCCAGGCGACCGAGGGGAGTGCCGGCTCCCTCCTTCTTGGTACCATCTTGATAAGGGCATTCTATAAGACCTTCATGTAGGCCTGGCGGCCGGTTCCATACACCAGCAATGGAACGTCCTGGACCGTGGTCCCGGACATGTACGGGACCCACTGTAAACATTGTTCGTTTATACCCCCGTCGGTTTCCAATAACAGTCTCGATTTACTCATATGTGGATGTATGTGTGCTGCGACGTTATTATACATACCAAGACATATGGGTAGAACGAGTAATAAGTACCAATATTAAAAGTAGTAATGGTAGGTTTATTCAAGTCTTATCACCTTTCATTTTATGCCTCCATTTCATGATTACTATACATGTACACTCGACACAGTTCTTAATGCTTAATACTGTTTGGTTATATCAATACACACATATACTTATCTCTGTACGATAACTTGGCATTCACCTATCTATTTATTAGGGAGTTTCTGACTCCCCTGAACTTGCATGTTCAGGTTCTGAAGCTTGGATTGAAGCGGAGCCCTCCACCGAAGATCAAGCTTATCTCTCGGAGCAGGCTGACTTGTCCTAGTTCCTTCTGTTCCTGAATCTTCCTGCAAGCTCGGGATCTTCTTCTCAGCCCGTGAGCATCTTTTTGCTGTACAAATTGTAATTCTTACTTTTGTACCTGGCTGTAATATAATGTACATGTACCAATATATCACGCTCTGTGATTACTTTGTAATCTTTAAGTTGGAATGTATATATACCACGCACTTCCGTACTCTGATTCCTTCTTGTGCTGATGCTTAGCGTATATACGTGAGGGTATTTCTGACCTACGTATATACGTCGCAGTAGCGTCTCTGTACCCGCCGGATCGGGGCGTTACAGGTTGGTATCAGAGCCCAGGCTCTCACACCTACAGTACAACCAAACTGCAAATTAATGAGATCTTAATTTGCAATAGGAATACATGAGTTTCAGTTATACATTCCAACTCCAATATACAAAGTTATCCATTCCTTCTTGATATTCCTTCCTTGATTCCTAAAGTCCATCTATCTTTAGCTTTCGCTCCTCTTTCCAGACATCTTTTACCAATATAGATATGGATAGAAGGGCAGGACGTAACAACTCCGGGCAACCACAGGACGGGCCCGTAGGGGGAAATGCTGATATTCTAAGAGTTATCCAAAATATGGTGGAGAATCAACAAAGGCAGACCGAACTCCTTCGGCAAGGATTGATAACAGCTCCTCAGGAACGGAGGCCGGGCAACGTGTCAGACTTCAGGCAGTTGCAGCCGGCAATATTTACAGGGGGAGAGAGACCGCTAGATGCCGAGCAATGGCTAATTGACACCACAGACCTCTTGAAGGCAGCACGGGTTCCAGAGGAAGATCAGGTGGAGGTCGCCAAGATCCAACTAAAGGATGTGGCTAGAAACTGGTGGCTAGCTGAAGAAGCGAGAATGGATAAACCCATCACTTGGGACCAGTTTTCTAAAAGCTTTTATGATAGATTCTTCCCTACCACAGCTCAGAAGGAGATGGAAG
Organism: Agave tequilana; assembly: GCA_038442645.1. Lineage (NCBI taxonomy): Eukaryota > Viridiplantae > Streptophyta > Magnoliopsida > Asparagales > Asparagaceae > Agave > Agave tequilana. The sequence continues at coordinate 82,687 of JAVJIF010032005.1, forward strand.
AGCAATTCATCCGACTTCAACAATGGAATCGATCTGTTGATGAATATGCTGCTGAGTTCTTAAGGCTGAGTCGTTTTGCTCCGTATATGATAGCCGACGAAGAGAAACGGGCAAACAGATTTCAGCAGGGCTTACAAATGGATATTCAAGTCCTTTTGTTTCCCCAACAGCTGAAAAAATATTCCCAGGTCCTCACTGTAGCTCGAGAGGTGGAGCGAGGATTGGAGAAAAAGAATCTTGATCAGATGAGGAGACAGGCCATAAAGAGGCCATTTCAGCAACTAGGCAGAGGAGGTCCAGTCAGAGCTGTAAAGGGCCCAATGATTAGGAGATCATTTCGATCAGCCCCTCTTCAGATAACTCAAACACCTCCTATATGTGCTTATTGCCAGAGGACGGGCCACACACAGCAGGAGTGCCGTAGGGCCAATGGATTACGCCGGCCTGTGGATCTGGTGATCACACAATAGAGGGTTGTCTCCATAAGAGAACTGGGATGGTAAACCGAACCCTACCGGCACCCCTAGTAACCATTGGACAGAGGAACCCAGGGCCGGTGGTTAGGAGGACCCCTTTCCCTCCACAACAACGGGTTTTTCGCCCAGCTCCAAGGGGAGGAAGAACAACAGGTCGTGGAAGAGGACGGGCCTACAACTTGACAGAGGAAGAGGCCCAAACTTCTGGGGAGGTGATAACAGGTAAGATTATGGTTCACTCTAAACCTGTCTTAGCCCTCTTTGATTCTGGCGCTTCTCATTGTTACATATCAGATAGTTTTACTGCTTTGCACTCTATACCTGTTGAATATTTAGACCACCAGTGGGAGATTAGTACCGGTAATAGGGTAGTCATCTCTAATAGAATTTGTGTCGATTGTCCGGTGGAACTGTGTAACAGAACATTAGCAGTGGATATGCTCGTACTAGATACTAAAGGGTACAACGTAATCTTAGGCATGACTTGGCTCAGCAAATACCATGCGGTTATTGATTGTCGAAACAAGAAAGTTATTTTCAGAATACTGCTTCAGCCTAAGTTCCAATTTGAAGGAGAACATAAACCTGCCAAGGGAAAAACACAGATGACTACTGTTGAAATCCAGGAAAAGGGAGCACCAGTTTGGAATGAGTTTCCAGAAGTATTTAAAGAGATCTCAGGACTTCCACCCGATAGAGTAATTGAGTTCTCCATTGATATCATTCCGGGCACAGTCCCAATATCTAAAGCCCCATACAGAATGGCACCCACTGAGTTAGAAGTTCTAAAGAGGCAGTTACAGGAATATTCTGACAAGGGATTGATTAGACCGAGTACTTCACCATGGGAGCTCCGGTACTATTGGCTAACAAGAAAGATGGTGGTAAGCGGTTGTGTATAGACTACAGAGAATTAAACAAAGTTACCATCAAGAATAAGTATCCCTTACCAAGAATTGATGATCTTTTTGATCAACTTCATGGGGCCCGGGTGTTTTCAAAGTTAGATTTACAATCGGGTTATCACCAACTAAAAGTGAAGAAAGAAGATATCCCGAAGACGGCATTCCGAACTCGCTATGGTCATTATGAATTTCTAGTCATGCCCTTCGGAGCGACTAATGCCCTAGCAGTCTTTATGGATTTGATGAACCGAGTTTTCTCGCCATATTTGGACCAGTTTGTCGTGGTGTTCATCGACGATATCTTAATATATTCTAAGAACGACAGAGAGCATGCAGAACACTTGAAGATAGTGCTACAAACTCTCCGGTAGGAACAACTTTATGCTAAGCAAAGCAAGTGCGAGTTCTGGTTAGACCATATAGCTTTCTTGGGCTTTATAGTTTCAGAAGAAGGAATTTCAGTTGACCCTAGTAAAATTAAGGCAGTCAAAGATTGGCTAATCCCAAGGACAGTAACAGAAATTGAAAGCTTTATTGGATTAGCCGGATATTATAGGAGATTTGTCCAAGACTTTTCCAAAATCGCAGCCCCATTAACAAAGCTCACCAGAAAAGGGGAAAGGTATCAATGGTCAGAGGAATGTACTACAGCATTTGAACAATTAAAGGAAAGGCTAATTTCAGCTCCAATCTTGAAGACTCCCTCAGGAACATGAGGGATGGTTATATATAGTGATGCATCCGGAAAAGACTTAGGATGTGTATTAATGCAGCATGGTCATGTCATAGCTTATGCATCTAGGCAATTGAAACCACATGAGAGAAATTACCCAACCCATGACTTAGAACTGGCGGCGGTAATATTTGCGTTGAAGATCTGAAGACACTACCTTCTGGGGGATAAAGTATTAATCTATACTGATCATAAGAGTCTTAAGTATATCTTCACACAGTAAGAGTTAAACTTGAGGCAAAGGCGGTGGCTTGAATTGATGGCCGACTATGACATAGACTTACAGTACCATCCTGGTAAGGACAATACAGTTCCAGATGCATTAAGCATGAGACCAGAGGACAAAGTATTATTACAACTTACTCAACAGAAGGAATTGCTTCAGGAAATCATAAAGTTGGACTTAATGCTAATACAAGGAGCTGATGAGTCAAGTCAACTAATGACCTTCCAGATTCAACCAACCCTGATAAGCGAAATTAAGGAAGCTCAAAAGGAAGACCCCAGATTACAAAAATTCAGGGCTCAAGTAGAAGCTGGATTAAGGACAGATATCTGTATTCATTCGGATGGTGCACTTTATTTTAGTAACAGAATCTGTGTACCATAAGGGGAAGTTCGGCAGAAAGTTTTGGCAGAGGCTCACGGTTCGGCTTATTCCATACACCCAGGAGGAAATAAAATGTATCAAGACCTAAAGCAGAAGTTTTGGTGGAATGCCATGAAGAGGGAGATAGCCCAGTATGTGGCAAAATGCTTGGTTTGTCAGCAAATAAAGGTAGAACATCAGAGAACAGCTGGACTTCTACAACCATTACCGATACCCGAATGGAAGTGAGAACATATCACTATGGATTTTGTTACAGCTCTACCCCGCAGTCCTAAGGGTAACAATGCAGTATGGGTAATCATTGATCGCCTTACAAAAGCAGCTCACTTTCTACCTTTCAGAGTAGGTCAATCGATAAAAGTTCAGATAAATATATGAAAGAAATTGTTCGTCTACATGGAGTTCCTGTTAGCATCGTGTCAGATAGAGACACGAGATTCCGATCGCATTTCTGGGAAAGTCTCCAAGAAAATTTAGGAACTCGTCTGAAATTCAGTACCTCATATCATCCCCAGACAGATGGACAATCTGAACGAACTATCCAAATCCTTGAAGACATGTTACGAGCCTGCATGATAGAATTTAAAGGATCATGGGAAGACTATATTCATTTGGTAGAATTCTCTTATAATAACAGCTATCAGGCCAGTATCAAGATGGCTCCATTTGAAGCTTTATATGGCAGAAAATGCAAGTCGCCAATATGTTGGGATGAAGTCGGCGAAAGAAGACTTATGGGACTAGATATTCTAGTTCAGACAACAGATAAAGTCAGAATTATCAGAGATCATCTCCGGGCAGCACAGAGCCGACAGAAGAGTTGGACAGACACTAATAGAAGACCGTTGGAATTTAGAACAGGTGATCATGTATTTTTAAGGATATCACCAATCAAAGGGGTAATCCGATTCGGTACTCGCGGAAAACTTAGTCCGAGATACATTGGCCCATTTGAAATTTTGGATCGTGTGGGAGATGTGGCTTACCGATTGGCATTGCCACCATCTTTAGAAGGAGTAAATAATGTATTCCATATATCACAGTTGAGGAAGTATGTCAAGGATGAAAGTCACATTCTGGATCACTCAGAATTAGAACTACAATCAGATTTATCCTACAAGGAGCAGCCGATGGCCATTCTGGACAGAAGTATCAAAACGCTGAAAAATCGGTCAATACCATTGGTACTGGTTTCTTGGAATAGGCATGCCCCAGGAGAAGCAACGTGGGAACGAGAGGATATTATTCGTGAACGTTATCCCCAACTCTTTACATCTTAGTTGGTAAAATTCCTTACCCCTATTCCTTACTACCTTCACATCCCCATTATTGAAATTTCGAGGATGAAATTTTTGATAAGGTGGATGGATTGTAACACCCCATCCTCAGAATACGTACTCAGCTATGTGTCCTGATTTTTGGAGCGTATTTTCTTATTTTCTGTTATTTAAATTCTTACTCATGTAGCAGTACGGCATGATTTGACCTTTATGGTATTCATATTTGACTGATTTTAGTTTCAAATATTATTTTTTTATATTCTAAGTTTTTCATGATTTTCTGAAATTTTTCTGAATTAAGTTGTAAATCTTCAAAACCGGTGTCGACTAGTGCCGCTGACCGACTCTCGAATTTTTAATTTACAAACGGAGTTGAAAATCTAGAAATGGTTTTCACATTATTTCTTAAAATCATGTTTTCTATCTAAATGAATTTTTTAAGAATTTTTAGAATTTATCAAAATTCCCCTGGATTTGGTGTCGGCCAGTATCACTGGTTGATTCCAAGAATTTTAGTTTATAATTGGAATCAAATTTCTAGATTCCGCTTTTATATTTATTCTTAGAATTATATTTTCTCCTTCAGGCATTTTCTGAGATTTTTCAGATTTTATCAAAATCTGGCCGACCCGGTGTAGACGGTTGACTTCAAGATTTTTATTATGAAAATGAGATTGAATTTCTGAAAACCTATTTCATCAAAAACCTTTAAATAATATTTATTATTTTTGAGAATTTTTGGAAAACTTTTCAAGATACTTTATTTTTCGGGCTTTTCCTGAGTTTTCGGTGTTTTCCCAGATACCAGAATTCTATCCGGATATTTTACTTTCTCTCTCTTTGCCTGACACGAGACCCACCAAATCTGGGTTCAACATTTAATGCGAAGACTCTCTCCATCCCACATTTAATGTTATGTCCCTCCAGGAAATCAACTCTGATCTGATTGCCTATGCCTTTTTGTCTCTTCTGAAACGCGATCTTGCGTTTTCCTTTTTTGGACGCAACATCAATCTCCGCGTCCAGCTTTGGTTGCCCAGACGCGGGCTTCATTAAATGGAGACGCAAGTCTCCATTTGTGCGTCTCTTTTGTTTTGAGAAGATGGCATAATAATAAACTTTTCCCTTACATATAAAAACACCCACTTTCCTTCTCTCCCTTTCATTTTTTCTTTCCTCTTTCTTCTTCCAGCCAATGTCCAGCACCCAAAAAAAATAGCCCCTTGCCTTTCCTTTGGCCGGCCACCCCCCTCCATTCTCCATCTCCTCCACCACCAACTTCTTCCACCATTTTCTCTACCACTTTCTCCTCCATCTCCTCCTCCATTCTAACAACAACAACACCATCTCAACCATCTTCTTCTTTCTCTTTTCTACCAAGAAACTCACTTCCTCCATTAACTTCTCCACCATTTCCACCACCATCTACACCACCTTAGCCACCACCAACCACACCAATATCTCCTCCTCAGCGAGCTCTTCCATTCTAGCCAACTCGTCGCTCTCCGAAACATCGTTTGCAAAACTTCATTTTTCCCTTTTGAACTACACTTGCACCCTCTAGATTTCTTAGGCTTGGAGCTTTAGCCATCTTCTCAGGCCAACTCCGGCAAACTCCGGCCGCCGCTGGCGAGGTTCAGCCGACCAACCTCCCCTTTCCCTTCTGTTCTTTCCTTCCTTCTCTTTTCTTTCATTCCTTCTTTCTTTTCTTTCTTTCTTTCCTTCTTTCCTTTCTTCCTTTCTTTTCTTTTCTTCTCTTCTCTGATTTTTCCCTCATCCTTGCGTCTCCCCCTTTTTCTCTAACTCCTGCGTCCCCCCTCTCACTCTTTCCCTGCGTCTCTCTCACATCTCCCTGTCTCTCTCTTTCTCTCATGTTTTATTACTTAACGCAGGCTCACCCCCGCGTTCAAGCACATCTTTAACGCGCTTTTCGCGTTCATGTGTTAACGCGACGCGGAGCACGTGCTCGCGTCTGCGTTCTTCCTATGTTGTAAAACGCGGGTCTCAGACCCCGCGTTGTGACATCAATGCGGCGCAACCTCCCGCGTCTGCGACCCCTGCGTCTTCATTCTCACTTTTTCTGATTCATCCTTCTCCTCCTCTTTTTTTTATATAATATTGGTTATTGAACGCGTTGGTTACTTAGATTCCAGAACTTGGGATTTCCCGGTGTTTCTTGAAGTTTTAGACGAGTGTTCTCGCTTTCCTTCGAATTTTCCCGCTTCGTCATGTTGACTAGTATTATATTATTTTCCTGGCATACTTGCATGTATCATGCTATCACTTGTCACCTGCCCAATATCACCTCTCAGGCATATGTCTCATGGCACCTGTTATGCTACTACTTGGTACTTGCCTCGTTATGGCATATTGATACTTGGCTTACGATTATCATATTTACGGGAATCCTGTGACTTGAAATTATAATACTCATGTACTCTTGAACTCCTGATCTTGTCATGCACTTGCTTTCCCGTGAATTAATGATTACATAATAAATCATAAAAAGGAACCACTTGAATCGGGTCGGGGGAAACTTGCGGCTATCAATATATGTTCGTGATTACAGTGGTGCTAGGTATGTTGTGCAACTAAAACTTTCGGTCTGACCTGTGGGCCTCCAGGCGACCTAGGGAGTGCTGGCTCCCTCCTTCTTGGTACCATCTTGATAAGGCATTCTATAAGACCCTCATGTAGGCCTGGCGGCCGGTTCCATACACCAGCAATGGAAAGTCCTGGACCGTGGTCCCGGGCATGTACGGGACCCACTGTAAACATTGTTCGTTGATACCCCCGTCGGTTTCCAATAACAGTCTCGATTTACTCATATGTGGATGTATGTGTGCTGGAACGCTATTATACATACCAAGACATATGGGTAGAACGAGTAATAAGTATCAATATTAAAAGTAGTAATGGTAGGTTTATTCAAGTCTTATCACCTTTCATTTTATGCCTCCATTTCATGATTACTATACATGTACACTCGACACAGTTCTTAACGCTTAATACTGTTTGGTTATATCAATACACACATATACTTATCTCTGTACGACAACTTGGCATTCACCTGTCTATTTATTAGGGAGTTTCTGACTCCCCTAGACTTGCATGTTCATGTTCTGAAGCTTGGATTGAAGCGGAGCCCTCCACCGAAGATCAACCTTATCTCTCGGAGCAGGCTGACTTGTCCTAGTTCCTTTTATTTCTGAATCTTCCTGCAAGCTCGGGGATCTTCTTCTCAGCCCGTGAGCATCTTTTTGCTGTACAAATTGTAATTCTTACTTTTGTACCTGGCTGTGATATTATGTACATGTACCAATATATCACGCTCTGTGATTACTTTATAATCTTTAAGTTGGAATGTATATATACCACGCTCTTCCGTACTCTGATTCCTTCTTGTGCTGATGCTTAGCGTATATACGTGAGGGTATTTCTGACCTACGTATATGCGTCGCACAAGCGTCTCCGTACCCGCCGGATCGGGGCGTTACAACTAATATGTCCCTTTTTCATGCGATAGGTGCAAATTAAGTTTGACTCGCTGTTTTGAAAATCATAAGAGAAATAATCATTTTTCTGATCTCGTAAAATGATTCTGCCTGCGCCTGGAACTATTCTATCAGTCATAGGATGGCATTCTACCATAGCAAGATCACAATCTATCAGATTGGTTCTGCATAGGTTTTTAGTATGAAGTTAATACCACATTAGCAGATTTTTTTTTTGTTTTAATTTTAAACCATAACTTTTAGTTTTAAGTGCAATTACTCTTGAATGTAAATCAATTTTCTCTTTTAAATATTTTCATAAAATAGATGAACAAGCTGCAAGTTCATTTTTTAAAGCAGTAAATCTCTTTGAGAGTTTTTTTATAATCTCCAACTAACTCGACATAAGCATCTTTAATTTCTTCTAAAGTTATATAATCATCAAAAGTTACTTGTTCATTATCTGCCATGAAGCATATATTTGAAGTGGTGTGACTAAAGTTAGCCTTATGCACTTTTTCCTCACTTTGAGAGTCACTTGGCTCAGATTCATCCCAACCTATATATAGTGCCTTTTTCTTCTTGAATCTCTGAGATTTTCTTTCAACATTGAGCAATCCTTCTTGATATGCTCACGCCTATTGCATTCAAAAACAATTTAAGTAATCAACCTCATCCTTCTTGAAGTTTGGCCTACGAGCTCCTTTCTTATTATAGAACTTCATCATTTTGTTTGCCTTTATGATAACAAAAGCAAGCTCATCATCATCCTCATTAGAACTTTTTCACTTTTATGTTCCCTGAAGAGCAATGCTTTTCTTTTCACTTGCAAGGCATCCTCTTGTTTTCTCTCTTTTAGAGATTCATCTTAATCTCCATATTTTTCAAAATACCCATCAACGCTCGGAAAGGTAAGTGTTGATATCTTTGTAAATCTCAATGGGATTAATAATACTATTGTACTCCATGAGAAGAGATCTTTATTGTTCATTTCAAAAGGAGTGATCTCTTTCCCAAGTGATTGAGGTTATTGATGATGCTTTTGAACCTATTAAGAAAATCAACAATAGATTCGTTAGGTAATAATCTTATAGATTCAAATTCTAAACTAAGCATATTTATATTGCTATGTTTTATTTCATTGGTTCCCTCATGGGTAACCTAAAAATAATTCCACATTTCTGTTGGCCCAAAGGCCCATCACTCTAGTTTTGATGATGATTAACTCATGTAGTTATAGTACTAATGATCTTGTGTTTATATAATTTCAGATATTTGATCAAGATCTTAGTCGGTGTTTAGCTATAACAAAAGATTCGAAGTCAAGTTTTGAAGCTAGCACGTGTTGATTCAAGAGCTCGAGCATCAAGATCCCATCAAGTACTCAAGGGAGTCTAGCTCATGGATCAAGGTTTGGATCAAGTCAAGATGGAGAAGAAAATTTTCAAGAGAAGATTTTCGTGAAGACTTGAGTCATGTTTGTAAGTGTTAAGATTTTGTGTTTTAGATAAAATATAAAGGATAGATTAGTTATGGATTACTCAAGCTCATACACACACACACAAAAAAAAAAAATTATATGTATTTTCATAAAATAGTTTTAGTTTTAGAAAATATCGTTTTGATTTTGAGTTTCAAAGTATACATTCTCATGTTTCATGATTAGATTTCATCAAAACAAGTTCATAAGGTTTATATGTGTTTTGGGTTTCATCCATGCACATTGTTGGTTCAAATGTTTAGAAAAACTTATTTGATGTTTTTATATCATATGTTTGAGTTTTGTATTTATCAAAACTTATTTTAGAGTTTATTATCAAAAAGATATATATTTCATCTTATATGTGTATTGGATCATATCTATACACATTATGCTTCAGAAGTGTTTAAAATATCTTGTTTTTGTGTTTGAAGAAGTTTTGAAAAAAATCGTTTTTCAAATTAAAGATTGATTTTGAAAAATACGGATTTTTGTTTAAAACTAAATTTCTATATCACGAAAATGGTTCAAAAGTTTGTAATATGTGTTAATTTTTGATCACATATTTGTACTTCAAAGTATTTCAATGAACTTATTTTTGTAGATTTTATGGGAGTTTATAGACCAAGATTTAATCCTCAAAATTTCCTGACCTGGCCTTCTAGTGGTCGACCGAGCCAGAAGTCGGTCGACTGGGCGATCGACCGATGTGCACAGAAATGTGCACATCCTTTTGGCTTGAGGGCCATTCGACCAGGCGATCGACCTATCCAGAGAGTTCACTCTCTGGATCTGGCCTCGGTCGACCGGCGCCAGAGAGATTTGCTCTCTGGATCTTGCGTCGGTCGACGACCGATCGATCGACAGGTCATGACCAGAGTGCGGTCGATCGGGCGGTCGACCGGCAGTCCCAACGGTCAACGTTGGCCGGTCGACTGACGGGTCATCTGGCCTGCAGATTTGACCCCAACGGCTATATTTTTGAACTCTATATAAAGGAGCTGTTTTGGCTAGTTTTCACAAGATTTGAAGAGGGTTTTTGAGCCAGTTTTTCTACCTTTCTTAAAGGTTTTTCAACAAGTTTTGGAGCTTAAATTCTATATCAAAAGAGTGTTTCCAAGAGTAATTCTCTTGTGTTTTCCAATAGGATTTCTTGAGTTTTTCCTCCACAAATCTATCCTAGTTTTTCTCACAAAAGCTTGAGTTTTTCATTGCCATATCTATCCTATAGGAGCTTTATTGTGAGAGTGTTTTTAGGTGATCAAAGTGTAGAGATTACTAAGTGTGTATATTTGTATTTGAGGAGGCGAACTTGTGGTTCGTGTTGTGACGAGTTCTTGTCGGAGCTCGGTATAGAGGTGCGGCCTCGGCAAGCTAGTATGCTTGCATGTGTTGTTCTTGCGGGAACTAGTGAGAGACTTGTGAGTCCAAGAGTTCTAGTGTGAATCTGTTGTAGGTGTTGCGGCACCGAGTGATCTTGCGAGATCGTTAAGTGGAAATCCTTCATAGTGTTAAAGGCGGGGACGTAGAGCAAGGGTGCTCGAACCTTGAAACATTTCTCCCGTATTTGCGATTGCTCATCTCTCTCTCTCTCTCTCACTTTTGTTTACATATCTTGCATGTTTATATTGTTTATCTCTTTATATGCTTGATATACATGTGCTCAATTGAATATATGCTTGGGATTGTTTGCTCACACTTGTATTCAACCAAGAGAGTCATAGTGGCACCTCAACTCTTAATCTAGAGGAGATAGTCCAGAGTCCTTCACTGGGAATTCGGCTACACTCTTGTGTTATACTTTGTTTTAGCTTAATCGCTTTAATTTGCATAAATAGTTTTTAATTCCGCATCATTTGCATTATATTAGCTAGTATACCTATTCACCCCCCTCTAAGTGTATTTCAATTAGTATCAGAACTTGGTGCCCTTGATTTGGTCTAACAACCTTAAATTAAAGGTCCTACTTTTAGCTAATCACAATATCTTATTTACACACACATATGGATTTCATGACACCTTCCATGTTTGACATTCTTAACATTCAAACTGAAAAGTTAAGATGTCAATGTACCTCAAAACCCTAGGGATTCATGTTTATTTTGCCACTATTAAATATTCATATTGTTTAAATGGCAAACATCTAGAGGCTAATGTAAAAGTCATCCATGCATTAAAGAGTACCCTAAATGATGATTATTCATGTAGGGTTTCTAATTTTAATTCGATTTTTGTAGTATGGAACCCACTTGTCTCCCTTGGTGAACAAAATCAATACTATATGGGGAGTGACTCGGATGATAGAAGTGATGCTTTCAACATATGCTATATGGTCCAACGGGATGACCCCCTTGAGGTAAATTTTGAATCCGACCTAAAAGAAGATATTGACATGCCTTATGATGAGCTTGCATCTTTTTATCAAAAACTTCTTGAAAAATATGATTTATTAAAAATTAAAAATAATAAGTTGAAGAAGGAAAACACTTCTTTGTTAAAAGAAAATAATTCCTTTAAAAATAAATTTGAATGTGTTTTAAAATAAAATGAATATTTGAAAAAGAAGAATATTTTCTTGTCTTCAAAATTAAATGATATTTGTGAAGGAAATAATTAATTGAAAAATAAAATTATTTTGGTGAAAAAGAAAAAGAAATTATTTTGGAAGAAAATAACTCTTTGAAAAGGAAAATTATTTTAAAAGAAAAGGAAAATATTTCTAAAAAGAAAAAGATTATTGATTCTCATGCTCATGTCTCTTCTTCCAAAATTAATAATGATATTCGCATTACAAAGAAGAAAATTGATTGTTTGGGCTCCATTTTGAGCCAATGTGCATTTAAACATAATAAACTGGAATCTATGTTTCGCAAGAAACAAATTCCACACATGCATGCACATGCTATACGGCATACACTTCATGCACACCATGATCACACCCATTCTAATATGCATGCTAGAGTGTGTAAATGTACACATTGTGACCGCAAAGACCATCTTGTAAAATTTTACTTTGATAGATTAAATTCTATAAATTTTGCAAATAATAATGTTTGGGTTCCTTATAATACTAACCCTCGTGGATCCAGAAAGAAATAGGTACTAAAATTCACACCTCTTGTGTTTGATGTAGGTGTGGGCTCTCACATGACGTGAGAGGTATGGTGACTTGATAGTGGATACGTTTGAGCTTGATGGACACTACATTGGATGCATCACCTTAAAGGATGTTTGGTGGGAGGACCACAATGGTTTGGAGACCTAAATATTGTTTCATTGGTTATGGTAACTATCTCTAACTCCTACTTTTTTACATGCTTTCATATAAATATTTTTAGCATGTTTTGGCTTCAATGATTATTATCTTAAATGATCATGTTTTGTACTTCATGTGGTGATTACTTATTTAGATGTTGTTTTCAATAAAACTTGTTGTACAAGTAGTGAGCTACACTTGATTATTATATGTTTGTACTTCATTGCTTATTTATATTCATTACATGTACATGTATAGCCTAGTTTTGATGATTCTTTCATTTATACTTGTTTTTCTTATTTTTGTACATGTTTTGCTTCATGTATATGTTATTTTTGTTTAAAACTAATAAATATACATGTGTACCCTTGAGTCACTTGCTTTCATGCAAAATTCTATTATAGACTCGTTTATATTTGGGATATGTATATATATTTTTAGTCTTGATAGAACATACATATACCTTGAAGTTTGTTTAATTTTAATGAAAAATAAATTTTTATGATTTTCATATGTTTTGATGTTTTGAGCTTTATTGTTTATTTTCATGAATATGCTATTCACATGATTCTTGTGCATTCGCATTTCTTTTATTTACTCATGACCTTGTTTTCATGAGCATTTATGAGTTTTATAGATTTCGAGTGTCAACTCTTGTATATTTAGCATGCTTCATGGGATATACAATTTATTTTCATGTTTGAAGGATCTTTAACTAGTTTTTCAAAAATTACTTTAAACTAGTTATTTATTCTTCATTTGGTAGTGTTTTCAATCTACAACTATTTTTAAATCTTATTTTTAAAAACTTCTACCCTTTAAGGGCGGTTGGATGGGCGACCATACCTTGTATACCCTTATTGAATATCTTTTAAATTTGTGCATGAATAGGGTAGTCGGTATGAGTTATACACATGATCTTCACGTTATTTCATTTTTTTATACTCATATTTGTTTTTTTATATATGTGTACTTCAAATTTCAATTGGTATCAATTTCAATTGGTATTTTTAAATTTCATACATACATATATATGATTTGATTGTGCTTGTTTTACAATATATTTGCATTCTTAAAGCACAAATTATGTTTACACTAAGCTTGATTTTATTCCAAATGTTAATTGGTATCTTTATAAGCTTATGCATTGATTTCAATTGGTATTTATTTGGTATAAAAATATACTTCATGTTTCACCTTTAATTGGTATCAAAAATCTACTATTGGTATCTTAAAATTTTTTCTACAAATAGTACCAACTTTTATTTTGTCAACTACAATTTGATTTCATTGATATCATAATTCATTTTGTTAACTTCAAGAAATTTCAAATTTTGTTTTAAAAAGTGATTTTAAAATTTGTTGATATGTATTGCCTATATGCAAGGGGAGCTTAACATCTTCTCTATATATAGATTCTTATTGAGTGTAGTTTACATATTGAGGAGCTTGACTCTTCTTTATGTGGTATACGTGTGTAGGGGGAGCTTAACATCTTCGCTTATACATTGTATATTATACTTTATGTGGGTTAGGGTCTAGTCATCCTTTCTCCATATAATGCATGTATGCTGGGGGAGCTAACTTTACGTGTCTCCTCTTCATGAATGTATATCACATATACATCTTTATTGTTTGATTGTCCTCACCCCTTTGTTGATGAGTTGACAAAAAGGGAGAGAAGAATATAGAAAGTTTATATATGCATGCTTAATATTGGTATTTATACTTATATGTTTTTGTTTAGTTTATGTCTTTCATTGAATATCTATTTATTTATTGTTATGCATGAGTTAACAGGGAGCTTCTATGAACCTTATCTTTAATCCATGCATATATAACTCCATGAGTTTTGTCATCATCAAAAAGGGGGAGATTGTTGGCCTAAAGGCCCATCACTCTAGTTTTGATGATGATTAAGTCACGTAGTTATAGTACTAATGATTTTATGTTTATATAGTTTCAGATATTTGATCAAGATCTTAGTCGGTGTTTAGCTCCAATAAAAGATTCGAAGTCAAATTTTAACGCTAGCACGTGTTGATTTAAGAGCTCGCGCATCAAGATCGCATCAAGTACACAAGGGAGTCTAGCTTATCGATCAAGGTTTGGATCAAGTCAAGATGGAGAGGAAGATTTTCAAGAGAAGATTTTCGTGAAGACTTGAGTCATATTTGTAAGTGTTAAGATTTTGTGTTGTGGATCGCTCAAGCTCATATACGCACACAAAAATTATTTGTGTTTTCATAAAATAGTTTTAGTTTTAGAAATATCGTTTTGATTTTGAGTTTTAAAGTATACATCCTTATGTTTCATGATCAGATTGTATCAAAACAAGTTTATATGTGTTTTGGGTTTCATCATGCACATTGTTGGTTCAAATATTTAGAAAAACTTATTTGATGTTTGTATATCATGTGTTTGAATTTTTTATTTATCAAAACTTATTTTAGAGCTTATTGTCAAAAACATATATATTTCATCTTATATGTGTATTGGATCATATCCATACACACTAAGCTTCAAAGTGTTTAAAATATCTTGTTTTTGTATTTGAAGAAGTTTTGAAAAAATCGTTTTTCAAATTGAAGATTGATTTTGAAAAATACGGATTTTGTTTAAAGCTAAATTTCTATATCACAAAATTGTTCAAAAATTTGTAATATGTGTTGATTTTTTATCACACATATTTGTACTTCAAAGTATTTCAATGAACTTATTTTTATAGATTTTATGTGATTTTATGGGAGTTTATAGGAGTTTATAAGACCAAGATTTAATCCTCAAAATTTCTGACTTGGCCTTCTGGTGGTCGACCAATGTGCACAAAAACGTGCACAGACTTTTGGCATGAGGGCCAGTCGATCGGGCGGTTGACCGATCCAGATAATTCACTCTCTGAATCTGGCCCCGGCCGACCGGCCAGAGAGCTTTGCTCTCTGGATCTTGCCTCGGTCAACCAACCGGTCGACCGACAGGTCATGATCAGTGTGCGGTCGACCTGCAGCCCCAATGGTCAAAAATATGACCGTTGGCCGGTCGACCGGCCGGTCGACCGACAAGTCTTTGGCTTGCAGATTTGACCCCAACGACTATATTTTTGAACTCTATATAAGGGGGTTGTTTTGGCTAGTTTTTCACAAGATTTGAAGAGGGTTTTTGAGCCAGTTTTTCCTACCTTTCTTCGAGGTTTTCCAACAAGTTTGAGAGTTTAAATTTTATATCAAAAGAGTGTTTCCAAGAGTGATTCTCTTGTGTTTTTAAAAGGATTTCTTGAGTTTTTTTCTCCATAAATCTATCCTAGTTTTTCGCATAAAAGCTTGAGTTTTCCATTGCCATATCTATCCTATAGGAGATTTATTGTGAGAGTGTTTTTAGGTGATCAAAATGTAGAGATCACCAAGTGTTCATCTTTGTATTTGAGGAGGAGAACTTGTGGGTTCGTGTTGTGACGAGTTTTTGTGGGAGCTCGGTGTAGAGGTGCGGCCTCGGCAAGCTAGTGTGCTTGCGTATGTTTTTCTTGCGGGAACAAGTGAGAGACTTGTGAGTCCAAGAGTTCTAGTGTGAACTCGTTGTAGGTGTTGCGGCACTGAGTGATCTTGTGGGATCGTTATAGTGGAAATCCTTCATAGTGTTGAAGGCGGGGATGTAGAGCAAGGGTGCTCGAACCTCGAAACAATTCCATATTTGCGATTGCTCATCTCTCTCTCACTTGTGTTTATATATCTCGCATGTTTATATTATTTATCTTTTTATATGCTTGATATACTTGTGCTCAATTGAATATATACTTGGGATTGTTTGCTCACACTTGTATTCAACCAAGAGAGCCATAGTGGCACCTTAACTCTTAATCTAGAGGAATCTAGAGGAGATAGTCCAGAGCCCTTCACTGGAAATTCGGCTACACTCTTATGTTATACTTTGTGTTAGCTTAATAGTTTTAGTTTGCATAAATAGTTTTTAATTCTACATCATTTGCATTAGATTAGATAGTACAGATATTCACCCCCCCTCTAGATGTATTTCAATTTCTTTAGCACATGTAATATTCATAACTTTGTGAAACTTATTACAAGTCAATCCATTAATAATACAACTAAGAGATTTAGAATTTAAATTAGCTAGTGCAAAATCTTTTTTGTCCCATTCGGAACAAGATTTTTGAACATTTTTTCCTTTAATTAATTAGTGGGTGGTTCTCAACGAATAAAATCTGATTACAGAAAAAGGGAGAGTTTTGGGTGGATCTCCCCTTTGTTTAGTGTCAGGTTCTTGATGTAGTGATAGAGAGTGAATCTTGTTCTCCGTTGACGAACCGAACCGGAAGCTTGTTTTTAGATCTTTTTCTTGTTTACTAGCGAAGTGTGCAACTTCAGTCAATGGCTAAAAAAATCTCAAAGAGATTAAAACTTGAACTCAGCAAGTTAGAAAGAGTACATTCTTTCGTATTCTTAAACTCTCTTAGGCCAAGAAGCGTTCTTTATAGCTTCTCACAGCTATTTATAGAAATTTTAAAGGTATAACTGACCCCTTAAATCTCTCCATAATGAGGATTAATTCCCCATTATGTGAAGAGAACATGGGTATTAACTGACTCAGTTGATGGTTGTCAGTTACAGCAGACGCAGGTCTCGGCGCTTGATGCGGACCGCGCAGTTGCACTGAACGCAGAGCTCACAGGCTCATGTCTGTGTTGGAACGCGGAGCTGCCCAGACTTACATTTGAAGCTAAAACAGGACCTTGATTGAGGTCCGTGTTTGAAAAAGCAACGTGTAACGCCCCGATCCCGCGGGTACGGGGACGTCACTGTGACGTATATACGCAGGTCAGAATTACCCTCACATATATACGCTAAGCATCAGTACAGGCAAGAATCAGAGTACGGAAGCACGTGGTGCATTATACATTCCAACACATGAGTACAATTACAAAGTTATCACCAGATGTGACCCAATATTACAAGAATATTACATCACCAATATGACGCAAATGCGAGAATACAAGAAGATGTACAAGTATGAACAGTACAAATGGAGACTCTGAGCCATAACAGGAAAACTCTAGAGCCGAGCAGGGGGGCCTAGAAGGATAGGGCTCTGGACGGTCTACTGGGGATCCACGCTTCAACTGCGCCACTCTGATCAGCAACTGAGAGAATCTAGACGATCCAAGCTCTAAAAACCTGGACATGAGGAACCAGAAGAGTCAGAACTCCCCGGCGAGTGGTGATGCGAAAGCCAGATGGCGTGCTGAGATAAACACATGTGTATCAATAAATCCAAGTCATAAATATGCATTGAAAACCGTGTTGTGAGCACCAGCATGCAGGGGCAAGTAGAGAGACAGTAATTGATATGAAGCAGGGAATACTCATGGTATGATAAAATAAGAGCAGGAGACTGGTGGAATAGAACACAAGTGGTAAAGCAGAATGTGAACAGGTATAGTATGATAATCATAAAACCGGAAATCCGAAGTAAAACTTGATGAAAGCAATTGTGGCGAGACAAGTGGCATAACCAAGTTTGTATAGCAACATAACAAGTTATTATCTTGGCATCTTATTATTATTATTACTCGTCCGACCCATATATCTAGGTATGTGTTCTGGTGTACATCTCAACACACATACATCCATATATAAGTAAGTCGAGGTTGGCTATTGGAAGCTGATGAAGAACTGATAGCACATACTTATAGTAGTTCCTGTCCGCGCGGGACATAGCCATTTGGGGGCCTGAAATCCCCCTAACACGCATCTTCTGGAGGCCTGAAATCTCCCTAACACGAATCGTCGGTTTTATATTCCATTACTATAAGCAAAGCATCATACCGGCATCCATCACTTCCTCCCATACCCCGTGTAAGTTATCCTTTTTATGGCTTATTAACAATATTATCAGATTACGGGAATGAGTAGGATCATAACATGTCATAACAAGAGTACATGACAAGCATAACAGGAGTTCATAACAGGCATAACGGGAGTACATAACAAGAGATCAGGTACTGCATTCCCGTAACGTGATAATCATGAGTAGAGAGTTAATCATAACAGGTATTAGGTCCTAACATGATAAGAACAAGTGATCCGGCAGGTGACAGGTAATAAGTTATGTCATAACAAGGAGCAAGTGTCAGTAGTAGCATATCATGTGTCAGGTGATATCATATCAGTTGTCAAGTGATACAGACAGGTGTCAGGTATTAGCATGTAGATGATAGGTATCAAGTAATAGCATGTCATGTGTTAATATATCAAGCATGTACTTAGCAAGTGATAGAGTAATAGTTGAGCACAATCAAGCAGAGCTGAGCAAGCTGGAGCGAAGCTAATGTACAACACTAAATGCTATTACGCTCGACGTGGTTACCGCTTGCAGCGTAGCTAGACACACGTGTCGCAGCAAGCGTATGAACGCCATACTACCGCTTACGGGGAAGCCATGCTCACGGGGTAACTATACTCGAATGGAGTAAGCGGTAAAGTGTTGACGCTAGATCCACCTACCAGGCGTAGCATACAGAAAGTCCAGAGGACTTTAAACCTCAAAGGTTGTACCCAGAGGTTAGGCCCGAAGATAAGGATACCTGCAGAAGGTGTTAGTTCCAGATATAAATACATAAGACAACCAAGTTGATCCAACGAAGCCGGAAAGTCAAGAGGAAAGCGAGAACACTCGCCTAAATACGAAAAATACTGTGAAATCCCCGATCTCCGGATTCCAGGAACCAAACGCGTAAACACGTTCCAATAAAAAGGAGGAGAGAGAATGAAGACGCGGGAATCACAGACGCGGGAGTCGCGTCGCGTATATGTCACAAACGCGGGGTTCGAGACCCGCGTTTAAGCAAGGACACGAGGAGAACGTAGACGCGAGCATGAGCTCCGCGTCACGTTGATACAAGAACGCGAAGGTCGCGTTAAGGAATCGTTTGGACGCAGAGGGTAAACCGCGTCTAGCAATTAAATATAAGAGAAAAGGGAGACAGGGAGATGTGAGAGACGCACAGAGTGAGAGGGACGCAAGGATGAGGGTAAGAGAGGGACGCATGTTTTTGGGAGAAAAGGGGGAGACGCAAGGAAGGAAATAAAGGAAAGAAAGAAAGAAGGAAGGAAAGAAAATAGAAGGAAAGAAAGAATGAAAGAAAGAAAGAAGGGAAGGAGGAGGACCGGCCATGGGTTGGCGGAGGTCGGAGGTGGCCGGCGGCCATGGGGCAGCCCAAACCCAAGGCAAAAATGGGGTGCAAGTTTAGTTCAAAAGAGAATTTTGGAGTTTTGTAAAAGGGGTTTCGGAGAGCGAAGCAATAGCTTGTTGGAAAGAGTACGACGAGGAGAGGAAGATGGCATAGTTGGTGGTGGCCAAGGTGGTATAGGTGGTGGTGGATATGGTGGTGAAGTTTTGGAGGTAATGGGTGAAAAACACCTAGAGGGGGGGGTGAATAGGTGTAAGTGCTAATCTAGAACTAAATGCAAAACTATGTGCGCTAAATGCGGAACCTAATGCAAATCTTGCAACACACTTAGTACAATAAACAAGTGTAGCCGAATTTCCCGTGAAGGGCTCTGGACTAACTCCTCTTGATTCCCCTTGAATGGGTTGAGGTGCTATGTGAAGCTCTTGTTGATTAGGTACAAGTGAGGCACACACAAACAACCAAGCATACACAAGATATAGCAATATGAAATATGCAAGGTACTATGCAAGCAATAAGATGGCAATATGAATTATGCTCAACACAAGCAAGTATGATATGATGATATGAATGATGCTTTGCACAAATGTAAAGAGAGAGAGTTTAGAGACAAGTGGATCAAACGCTAAGACAAGATATGTTTCGAGGTTCGAGCCCCTAGCTCTACATCCCCGCCTACACCACCGTGTAGGATTTCCAATCCACTATAGGAGTACCGAACTCCTCTCTCAACCTTACAAAGCCACCGAGGCTATACAACCACAATCCACCTCTACCGAAGAGGGATAAGGCCCGTAGCCAATACAAACACAATCACCTCTACCGAAGAGGGATCCAAACTCAATACCACTCCGATCAACCTCTACCAAAGAGGGATACAACAAAAGCAAGGAGGGTTTACAACTTAGAGGCTTAACCTCAAACACTTCTCTTTTTCTCTCTTTTTCACAAAACAAGGATCCTAATAGATTAGGATAGTATGATAGCTCAAGTGTGGAAAACTAGGTGTTTTTGGAAACAAGCAACAAAGAAAAACTAATTGGGAAGTCTCTTGTAAAAGATAGAAATGCAAGATCAAATCAAAATCCCAAAACCTAGTTTTCTTTGATTTTTCAAAAACCCAAAACAATAAAGATTAAATCTTTTTGGCACTTAAACTCTTTTTAAAAACTTGTTTAAAACACTTCAGAAAACTGAAATTTTTCCTCTTAAAAAACTTGGCCAAAATCCCAAAGAGTTGGGGTTTATAAAGGCCAAAACAGAAACTAGCCGTTAGAGCTGAGCTGGCAGCTCTGACAGGCAGCGGTCGACCGGCCCGGTCGACCGCCAATGGTCAAAAATATGACCGTTGGGCAACTGCGGTCGACCGGCCCGGTCGACCCAAACAAACAGAGAGCAGAGCTCTCATCTCGGTCGACCGGCACGGTCGACCCAAGCAAACAGAGAGCAGAGCTCTCGGCCGGTCGACCCGTACGGTCGACCGTCCCAAGTCTGCCAAACGTGCACAGATCTGTGCACGTCCGGTCGACCGGCCCGGTCGACCGGACTTCAGCCAAGTCGACTAATAAGGTTAGTAGTCGACTGGTTGAAGCCTGGAACAGATTTCTGGGTCAGAAAAACAGTTAGAAATATTTTCTAAAAATCTTTTAACACTTCTGAAATTCTATAAAACTTGTTTTATCATTTTATATTGAAACATAAACAAGTGATAAAAATTTCAAGACATATATCAAACATATCAATTCATTTTTGTGTCTTGCAAATTTTATCAAAAACAAACACTTGTATTTTTCCAAACTTGATTTTTCTAAAACATGAATAGGATAGTCAAAATAAGTTTGTCTAGCAAGTTTAAAGCATGAATGTATATCTAGAACATATCTAATATACATAGGAATAAAATAAACTTGTTTTGATCTACTATCCATGAAAACCAAAATCCAAATCATGAAACGTGTGTGTATGTGCACTTGAGCATATCAACTACACTAAGCTTTACAAATGGATCTAAACACACTATCTAAACTATGGATACCTAAGTCTTTGTGTCATCAAGAAGACTTGCTCCAAAACTCCATCCATGGGCTAGGCAAAGTGTGATCTTGAAGCTTTGGCCCTGGAATCATTATGAATAGCTTCTAAACTCCTTGTTGAAGCTAATCACCAACTAATATCTTGGTTAATGATCTGAAACTTAAACAACACAAGATTATTAGTAAACATAACTACATGAGTTAATCATCATCAAAACTATTTTTGAATCCCTTTGGGCCAACAATCTCCCCCTTTTTGATGATGACAAAACTCATGGAGTTATATATGCATGGATTAAAGTTAAGCTTCAAAGAAGCTCCCCCTTAACTCATGCATAGACAAATAAACATAATAATATGCAATGAAGGCTCTTAAACATGAATGCATAAATATGCATAAACAATAAAGGTTCTAGATACCAATGAAATATTCAAAGCAAAGCATGCTCTAGATACCAATTAACAAATAAACATTATCTAGATGCTCTAGATACCAATAAACATACATTAAACTATATTAAACTTAATATATGCAAAAACATAAGTATGCATATATAAAACACAACCAAATCTTTCTCCCCCTTTTTGTCAATCATCAACAAAGGGGTAAACAATCAAAACCATAAATAAAATGAGGGGTAAAAATCTTTCTCCCCCTTTTGTGTCAATCAAAACAATACAAACAATGGTCTCCCCCTTTTTGTCTAAAACAAAAACAAAGTCAATAAGGGGTGACTACAAACATGATATCAATTAAAAATATGTCAATGAAGCATCTTGATACCAAATGAAAATAAACAAAGATCAATAAATGTTATATGCTATATACATTCATGAAGAGGAAGACGCTAAGTTAGCTTCCCTACACATATGCATTACATGAAGGAGGGATGTTAAGCCCTAATTCACATAACACACATTATGTAATGAATAAGAGGAGATGTGAAGCTCCCCCTACACACGTGTACCACATAAAGAAGAGATGTTAAGCTCTTCAATACACAATACACTCAACATGAATCTATATGAAGAGATGTTAAGCTCTTCTTGCATATAAGAAATTTAAATCTAAACTTTTGTATTTTCTTTAAACAAAATTTTAGATAATTTTTAGATACCAATTGAAAAACAAACAATTTTTAGATACCTATTCAAATTAGACATAATAAATTTTGAATGTCTAAACACAAATTTTGATACCATAGTAAATATTTTACCAATTGAAAAGATTTTACATCGAATATTGATACCAATTTTAAGAATTGTTCAATTTAAACATATGATACCAAATTCGAATTTTCAATCATAAAGTATGGGAGTACAAATACCAATTGAAAGACAAAATCAAATTTTCTCCCCCTTTATGAAATACAAACTAAAATGATGCATAGTCTTGATACCAATTTAAAAGTAATCAATTGAAACAAAATTGAAACTCAAGCACTAGCATAAACACAAACATATATATGTATGGAAAATAGATACCAATTGAAATTGATATTCTTGGAATATGAAATCATACATACATACAAAACAAATATGAGTATACAAGAGGATCAATATGATACCAATTGAAAGAGTTCAATGATACCAATTGACATAACAATAAGTTCAAGTGTATACATCATATTACTATACCTCCCAATCAAGGTTCAAGTTTTAAATGATTTTCATTTTAAAGCATTCATGAACATGATCACCCATCCATCCTCCCATAAGGGGTAGGAGTTTTCAAAAATAGATTTGAAAAATAAGCTTTGTTTGAAATAACTTTTGGTAGAGTATTTCAACTACCAAAGAGAAGAATACGAACTAGTTAAAATGGAAATTTTTGTTAACTAGTACGAAATCCTTCAAGCAAGGAATAAACTAAAATAATTTTCATAAAACACATGTAAATCACATAGTACTTGAAAGCACTCAATATTCAATAAAGTCCATACATGCTCATGAAAAACATACTCATGAGAAATATTTTTAAAAGATGATGAGTGTACAAGAAATGTGTGACATGGTATTATGAAATTTCCAATTAAGCTCAATTATTCCTTTAAACATGAAAACACAACAATCATCAAAACTTATTTAATCTTCAAGGCATATGTATGTCTTATACAAACTAAAGTATACATACATATCCAAAACTCAACGAGTCCACAAAATATATGCATTAAGGCATGTGGCTCAAAAGGATAAACATGTATATCTAATAGTTTGGACAAGATAGACATATACATGAAGTTAAACAATTAAACACAAAATCAAGAAAAACTAAATCTTCATCACAACCAATTTCATTTCAAGGTATATGTATGAATTGTCAACACAATAAGTATACATACATATCCCTAAACACAATTGAGTCCATATATAGATTTGCATGAAAGGCAAATGACTCAAGGGGTATACATGTATATCTTAAAGTTTGGCAATACAAACATATACATGAAGTGAAAACTCATAAAAACAATCCAAAAATAGAATACAAGTTTGAAATGTATGAATCATCAAAACTAGACTATACTAGCACATCTAATGGGTTCAAATAAGCAATCAAGCCCAAACATATATAGATTTATTTGTAGCCCACTATATGCACAAGTATATAACTAGTCTTAATGAAACTAACACTTAAACAAGCAATCTTAGCATGAAGCATCAAAACAAATACAAAAACCATCATGATAAAACTAAAACATGATTACAATATAAATTCACATGTATTAGATTCATGATGTACATTATAGCTTAAACAAAAGTGAGAACACTAAGTATGATTCAAATAAGCATGTGTGTCTCAAATACTATACATGTATGTCAAGGATCTAATAAGCATGGTAATTACATACTAATCCATAGACAATGAAACATGCTATAAAACATCAAAAACATGCTATAAACAATGAAGTGGAAAGCATGTAAACATAATAAATGGGAGTAAAGGATTGTTACCAATACCGAAGAAGCAACTTTCCTTGTCTCCAAAACATGGTGGTCATCTCCACCAAACCTTCCCTTGAAAGTGATGCATCCAATTGATTTTCTTTAAGTCCGGAACGCATCCACTCCAAGGTGCTATCACTCTCACGTCATGTGAGAGCCCACACCTACATTAAAAATAATAGGAGGGGTGGTCTTTGGTACCCATACTCTTTTGGGTCCATGGGGGTTAGTATCTTCTCTAACCCAACAAAATTCTTTGCTAAATTAGGAGTATGTAATCTATCAAAGCAAAATTTAGCAAGGTGGCCCTTACGTCCACAATGTGTACAAGTATACACATGAGCATACATATGGTGAGGGGTGTGACCGTGAGAAGCATGTGTATGCCGTGGAGGGTGTGCATGCATAAAAATTGGAACTTGTTTCTTACGAACCAAGGTTTCCAACCGTGAGTGGTTCATGGCACATTGGCTCATAGTGGAGCCCAAACAATCTACCTTCTTCTTAAGTATGGATATATCATTGTTAATAGAAGAAGAGGTACACGCATTAGGTAGACTAGATGAAGAAGCTACACTAGCATGGCAAACATGTGCATCAATTTTATTTTTCAAAACCATATTCTTATCTAAACAAGCATTCAACTCATTTGAAATAGAAATAATTTTATTTTTCAAAGCAACATTCTCTTTTAAAACAAAATCAACTTTTGAAGACAAGTTCTCATTTTTCTTCAAAAGAACATGGCAATCATTTTTAGATTTTAAAACGTTATTTTCTTTTAGAGCAAGATCAAGTTGAGATTTCAATGAATCCCTTTCATTAGAAATCTCCTCTTTCTCTTGCAAAACAGTGTCAAGTCTAGAATGAAAACTTTTATTTTCTTTTTCAAGACCTAGACTTTTCTTTTGCAAAATCTTATATTTCTCAAGCAATTTTTCACACACAATAGATAGTTCTTCATTTAAAGCATGTGGATCAACAAAATCATTTGAAGAACTAGCACTATCATCACAATCTAAGTGGGGTTCCGAATGTACCTCAAGGGAGTCATTCCCTTGGACCATGAAGCATTGTGAGTCGGATTCTCCACTAGATTCCTCTTGTTGGATTTGCACTTGAAGCTCGGAGGTGGTGGTTGTTGTCAACTTGTTCCACACTACAAAAGCGGAATCAAGGTTAGAAACACACATAAGATAATCTTTAGGTAATGTGCTTCTAATGGCCTCAAGGGCTTGTGCATTGGCCCCTATATGATTGCGATCACTAAGGAAGGATTCCTTGGTAATGGCAAGGTAAACTTTATGACCTAGGGTTTGTAAATAAACGGTCATTCTAATCTTCCAAACATGAATGTTGGAAGGGTCAAACATAGGTGGGGTCATGAAAGTCATGGTAAACTATATGTGTGCAAACACGCAAATGCAAACAATAGATTAGCAAGCAAATGGATCTCACTCCTAGGATGTTAAGCCTAATATCAGGAGCACTAGCTCTGATACCAATTGAAAAACACCTAGAGGGGGGGTGAATAGGTGTAAGTGCTAATCTAGAACTAAATGCAAAACTATATGCGCTAAATGCGGAAGCTAATGCAAATCTTGCAACACACTTAGTACAATCAACAAGTGTAGCCGAATTCCCCGTGAAGGGCTCTGGACTAACTCCTCTTGATTCCCCTTGAATGGGTTGAGGTGCTATGTGAAGCTCTTGTTGATTAGGTACAAGTGAGGCACACACAAACAACCAAGCATACACAAGATATAGCAATATGAAATATGCAAGGTACTATGCAAGCAATAAGATGGCAATATGAATTATGCTCAACACAAGCAAGTATGATATGATGATATGAATGATGCTTTGCACAAATGTAAAGAGAGAGAGTTTAGAGACAAGTGGATCAAACGCTAAGACAAGATATGTTTCGAGGTTCGAGCCCCTAGCTCTACATCCCCGCCTACACCACCGTGTAGGATTTCCAATCCACTATAGGAGTACCGAACTCCTCTCTCAACCTTACAAAGCCACCGAGGCTATACAACCACAATCCACCTCTACCGAAGAGGGATAAGACCCGTAGCCAATACAAACACAATCACCTCTACCAAAGAGGGATCCAAACTCAATACCACTCCGATCAACCTCTACCAAAGAGGGATACAACAAAAGCAAGGAGGGTTTACAACTTAGAGGCTTAACCTCAAACACTTCTCTTTTTCTCTCTTTTCCACAAAACAAGGATCCTAATAGATTAGGATAGTATGATAGCTCAAGTGTGGAAAACTAGGTGTTTTTGGAAACAAGCAACAAAGAAAAACTAATTGGGAAGTCTCTTGTAAAAGATAGAAAATGCAAGATCAAATCAAAATCCCAAAACCTAGTTTTCTTTGATTTTTCAAAAACCCAAAACAATAAAGATTAAATCTTTTTGGCACTTAAACTCTTTTTAAAAACTTGTTTAAAACACTTCAGAAAACTGGAATTTTTCCTCTTAAAAAACTTGGCCAAAATCCCAAAGAGTTGGGGTTTATAAAGGCCAAAACAGAAACTAGCCGTTAGAGCTGAGCTGGCAGCTCTGACAGGCAGCGGTCGACCGGCCCGGTCGACCGCCAACGGTCAGAAATATGACCGTTGGGCAACTGCGGTCGACCGGCCCGGTCGACCCAAACAAACAGAGAGCAGAGCTCTCATCTCGGTCGACCGGCACGGTCGACCCAAGCAAACAGAGAGCAAAGCTCTCGGCCCGGTCGACCCGTACGGTCGACCGTCCCAAGTCTGCCAAACGTGCACAGATCTGTGCACGTCCGGTCGACCGGCCCGGTCGACCGGACTTCAGCCAAGTCGACTAATAAGGTTAGTAGTCGACTGGTTGAAGCCTGGAACAGATTTCTGGGTCAGAAAAACAGTTAGAAATATTTTCTAAAAATCTTTTAACATTTCTGAAATTCTATAAAACTTGTTTTATCATTTTATATTGAAACATAAACAAGTGATAAAAATTTCAAGACATATATCAAACATATCAATTCATTTTTGTGTCTTGCAAATTTTATCAAAAACAAACACTTGTATTTTTCCAAACTTGATTTTTCCAAAACATGAATAGGATAGTCAAAATAAGTTTGTCTAGCAAGTTTAAAGCATGAATGTATATGTAGAACATATCTAATATACATAGGAATAAAATAAACTTGTTTTGATCTACTATCCATGAAAACCAAAATCCAAATCATGAAACGTGTGTGTATGTGCACTTGAGCATATCAACTACACTAAGCTTTACAAATGGATCTAAACACACTATCTAAACTATGGATACCTAAGTCTTTGTGTCATCAAGAAGACTTGCTCCAAAACTCCATCCATGGGCTAGGCAAAGTGTGATCTTGAAGCTTTGGCCCTGGAATCATTATGAATAGCTTCTAAACTCCTTGTTGAAGCTAATCACCAACTAATATCTTGGTTAATGATCTGAAACTTAAACAACACAAGATTATTAGTAAACATAACTACATGAGTTAATCATCATCAAAACTAGGGTGGAAGGCCTTTGGGCCAACAATGGGTTGTTTTGGTGAAAAATGGAGGAAGAAGATGGTGGTGTGGTTGGTATTATGGTTGTTGTTATTGTTGGAATGGAGGAGAGAATGGTGGAAGAGTTGGTGGTGGAGAAGATAGAGGAGGCGGAGAGGATGGCCGGCCAAAAGGAGAGCAAGGGACTTGGTGGGCTGCTGGATGCTTGCTGGAAATGCAGAAGGAAAGGAAAATGAAAGAGAGAGAAGAAGAAAGGGGGGTGTATATATAAGGGAAATAATTATTACAAGTGTGCCATACAATAAAGAGAGTTGCGTCTCTTTTGAAAAAAGAGACCCGCGTCTCTTTCAGTAGAGACTCGCGTCTGTAATTACCCAGACGCGAGGATGAAACTCAGATCCAGGAAAAACGCGAATGCTGCGTTTAATAGAAAAGACAAAACCCATAATGACTTGATCAGAATTGATTAGAAGTGCATTAAATGCAGAATGAATGCGAATCTTCGCATTGAAGATCAGATCTGAGTTTGGTGAGACTCGCGTCTGAGGAGGGAGAGAAAAATTAGAAAAAGGAAAAATAAAATACCAGGATAAGATTCCGGTATCTGGGGAAAACACCGAAAACTCCGGAAAAGCCCGAAAATTGAAATAGCTCAGAAAGCTTCTCAAAATTTCTCAAAAATAATAAATATTATTTTAAGATATTTGGTAAAGTCATTTTTCAGAAATTCAATCCCGTTTTCAAAATAAAAATCTTAAAATCAACCGTCGATACTGGTCTACACCGGGTCGGCCGGATTTTGATAAAATCTGAAAAATCTCAAAAAATGCCTGAAAGAAGAAAATATAATTCTAAGAAGAAATATGAAAGCGGAATTCAGAAATTTGATTCCAATTGTAAACTAAAATTCCTGAAATCAACCAGTAATACTGGCCGACACCAAATCTAGTAGAATTTTGATAAACTCAGAAAAATCTCAGAAAAAGTATTTAGATAAAAAATGTGATTTTAAGAAGTTATGGGAAAATCGTTTTTAGAATTTCAACTCCGTTTGTAAATTAAAAATCCGAGAATCGAGCAGCGGTATTGGTCGACCCCGGTTTTGAAGATTTACAACTTAATGCTGAAAATTTTCAGAAAATCATGAAAAATCTAAAATATTGAAAAATGATGTTTGAAACTGAAATCGGTCAAATCTGAATATCAGAAAGATAAAATCGAGCAATATTCTAGGATTGGGTCCTTGGTTCAGACTAGGGCTGACTCCGAATCCACGAATCCAGATCCAAGGCAAAACGATCATATAAATAATTTATAATACAAAATAAATACAGGAAGTAAATCAAAAAATACGATCGAAAAATCTGAATACGCAACTAAGTACGTATTCTGGGAGCGGGGTGTTACACAACGCGAGTGTAACATTTGATCATCAAGGCCTCCCTGGCCTCTGAACGTTACAATAGTGTGGGAAATTTTTCCCATGAATCATGTATTTTATGTGTTTGGCTTCACATCGCCGCTTAATTGTGACAAGGTTCTGTTGGAGGGGTCCTCGATGATGCTGCTCTGACCATCACACCATGGACCCCCTCTGTTTGACTGTAACGCCCCAATCCCGCGGATACGGGAATGCTATGACAATGTACATATGTAGGGCGAAAAGACCCTCACGTACGTATCCTAAGCCTCAGTATAAGAAATAAATACAATATACACAATAATTTCAACATAAATAAGTACAAGAATATCTGCAAAAGGAGTACTGATACTGAGATACTTACATCTAGGTTCGGGGGGTTACATCGACTTTCATTGGAATACGTACATCTAGGATCGGGGGGTTACATCGACTTTCATTGGAATCTTTATTCAAATGTGATTTGGCTCCACTTTCCCAATTTGCCACTAACATTGTGGACTTGGGAGGTGTTGGAACAGATTGTTTAGACTTGGGAGGTGTTGGAACTGATTGTTGCCCGGGTTGATGCGTGGTCAATTTGGACCAAGCAACTTAGTTGTTGTCCAAGGGGAGGTTTGCCAAGGTCGCGATGGGGGTTGACTTGTTGCATCCTTTAGACCCTAGCGCTGATATCGACGTTGATGTGAGGAGATTCCTAATTTTTGATGGATGTTCGAAAGGAGCACATCTATTCATTCTGTCACTATTGTGGTCGTGTATGCCACCGGTCTTTTTTCTTTCAATCACCTCTCCCCCTAAAATGGTTACCTTGTTGACAACAACTTTCTCAAGCGCAACGGTGCGAAGTCAAAATGATCGTTGTTGATCCTCCCACTCTTGTGGCCAATGATTATATTGGAGCCCATCCAATTCTTTAAATTCACGTCCAACATCACTGAAACCCTACATATGATGCAGCGAAGACGGTTCCTTCAACTGCTGGGGGCACCCAGCAAGTAGGGTCTTCAAGCCCAAGTAAAAAAAAAACCCGACGGTAGTTTGGGTAATTCGGGGAAGGCCTCATGGTCTACTTGGCAAAGTTCCAATCCAATCTAATGGGCTTCCCATGGAAGTTGAGATAGCCCCAACATCAAGGCTTATTGCTGGGCCTGCTCAAGAAAGCGGCAATGAAGGCTGGTCTGTGTCCATTACCTAGGAGCCCCTTCGTCCGTTGGCGTCAGTGTCTCTTCCCAATCTCCTCCGGATACTGAAGCCATAATCATTAACCACAATGACTCTTTCGAGAAGGTGAAGCTGCAATTGCTCGGACTAATGCTGCTCTAATAGCCACTGTGCCACTGCTAGTTGATGTGGCGATGCAAGATTCCCATGGTACTTCAATTACTGGCAAGCGAAAAGGAAAAGAAATAGCTTCTATTTGCTTATGCATGTCTAAGCCGACGACAAAATTCTCCTCCAAGCAATCGAAGTTGGTGGTGAAGACGACTGCAACTTTTAAATATAGCGCCACTTTCTATCGAAATGTCTTTCTTGCAACTCTGCTAGATAACTCTTTAGCTCTTGAAGAATTTGAAAGGATATTTGGGCCAATATCTGGCGGTGATTTATCACCTTCCAATTTTCTTTTTGTTTTTTAATCTTTTATTTTTCTTCTCTTTGTTTGACTATCAAAACAATAAAGTTCAATAATAGATAATAGATATATTTTCTCATTTTAATTTCTTTTCAAGTCAATGACACATTGACACGGATTCTTCATATTTATATTTATATTTATTTATGTTTCATTTAAAGCTAAAGTAACCGGCCCAAACCGACCCGAACCCGGATGGCGCATCGGGTCTTCGAATGAACCCGGCCCGATCGTGATAAATGTCAAATTCAGTACCCAGGTTTTCTCCACACCCTAACGCCTCTCCGAGAGAGGGAGAGAGGAGAGAGGGAGTTGGTCCCAATGGCGCCCAAAGCTAAGCCCAAGGCTGCTCCTCCGACCCCCGCCGCCCAATCTCCCCCGATTGAAGACCTCTTCTCCAATCTCAACCGCCATGTCCAGAACTTCGAGTACGATCAGGCCGCCAAGGTCGCAGATCAAGGTCTAATCTCCAATTTCCTCTTCGATGGATCGAATCTTGTTGTTAGATTTCTTGATTTGGGTTTTTGCTGAACTTTTTTTTATTGAATTCTTCCAGTTCTTGCGATTGCTCCTGGGGACGAGGACGCTGTTAGATGTAAGGTTGTAGCACTGATTAAGTCGGATGCGATTGATAAGGCGCTTGCTGCCATTCAACGGTTCGATACCCTACCGATCGAACTCAACTTCTACAAGGTATTCATTTTTTATTAGTTTTTTAGTTTGTTGAGTGACATGCAATTAAGATGATTTATTTTTGTAGGGAACGAAGAACTGAAGGTCATTCCACTTCATTTCAATAAAGGGCAATTTTTTGAGTAAATACGCTTTTGAAAAATAATTCCACAAACCAATCTCTCCCAAATATATTTTTAAAAACTGATCCTCGTTTTTTTTTTGGGTTGTTCCGCTCTTTTTTTTGTTTTGGGGCTGACAACCGAGACAAACTATTTATTTTTTTAGCTTGTTTTCCTTTGTCCCGGGTTGCCAAGCACAGACAAATTATTTATTTATTTTTTTGCTTTTTTATGTCCGGGGTTGCCAACCTCGAACCAAGTATAGCCCAAAATAATACATATTTATACTGAAATGTTTACAATAGCGCACTTAGCTCAAATGGCAAAGCGCTCGCTTTGCATGCGAGTGGCACAGGGTTCGATCCCATGCGTCCCCATTTTCAATATTTCTATAAAAAATATATTCACCCAAGCACTGTTCTAAAAATCGGATTAATCGGCCGATTAATCCTATTCGATGGCAGCCACTTAATATTACATTAATCGCTCTGATTATGCGCTCGGCGATTAATCGGATCCAAAACGATTAATCTCCGATTAATTCCCCGTTTAATGCCCGATTAATCCGATTAATCCCCAATTAATCATTTAGGCATTTCATATTTTTTTTATTTGAAAAACTCATCACTTTGTGTGTGTTAGATCGTTAAGTAGTTTATGTTGGGATGTTGATGATTTGATTATGATCTTTTATTAAATAGTAGATGAACTATTATTTATTAAATAGTAGATGAATTATGATATTTTATTATTGTACATTTTGCGTAAAGAGATACTTATGTTTTGTTATTTTTGATTATTTTTCAATTAACTTATTTAGTAATCTTTTTCCATCATTTTTTAAAGCTCATTATTTTGATTGATAAATTGACTAATTTTTTATTTATCTTATTTTGCAGGTAAATTTTTTGATTTTATATTTATGTTGAAAAATTTAAAATCTTGGATTACTAATGCGAAGAGATAAGTCTTACTTCTTTTTTTTACTATATATTCATATTGTCTTGTTCATCATATCATGGTTTATAACTTCACATCTAGATATTGTCTTGTATAATATCTAGGTATTTTTAACAATTAACTGTATATATTCATATGTAGCTGTGTATAAATATAATTAAATATATTAAAATATTCAAAAATGATTAATCTCCGATTAATCCCTGATTAATCCGATTAATCATTATTCAGTATTGGACCGCACGAATAATGAAACCGATTTTTAGAACACTGCACCCAAGTAAACTAATCTAAATGTTCAAAATAAATATCTTTTTAATAAAATATTGAAAATGAAGATGCAGGGGATCGAACCCTACACCTCTCGCATGCAAAGCGAGCGCTTTACCATTTAAGCTACATCCCCATATGTAGCTAATCTAAATGTTTAAATAAATATTTTTAAATAAAAATATTGAAAATGAAGATTCAAGGGATCGAACCGTGTACCTCTTGCATGCAAAGCGATCACTTTACCATTTGAGCTAAGTGAGCTACCGTAGACATTTCAGTATAAGGTTTTTTTTTCATATCGACACCTCAATTTTGTCTTAATTCCGCATTCACCCCCGAAACTTCATATTTCCAGATCGACCTCTCAAATCTTTTTAAGTTGGGACAAAAACTCTCCCGTTGTTAGTTGTTGTTTATTTTCTAATGGTGGCATGGTCAACATTCATTTTTACCCTTAACAAAAGTGGTATTCCCCATCAAATCTCACTGCCTCTCTCCCCCTGCCTCACTCTCTCATCGGCCGCTTCCCCTCCTTGACCGTCTCACTGTCCTCACCGACTCCATTGACCACTGTGTAACTCGCATGTGCATCCTCTCCCTCTCCAACCTCCCTGTCGACTTTGGTAAGACCCTCCTACCCCACGAGCACATCCCCATGCTCCGTCACGTGGTCCTCGACTCCTTCCGCCGCCGCCGCGCCCAGTCGCACGATCTTGCCTCATCTGCCGCGCCCAATCACAAGTTTTTTTTTTCCTTCCATATTCCACTCTTTCTTTTCATCCCAAAATTTTTGCCACGCATTCATCTAATTTGTTGATTAAGACTTGATTTTGAGATAGGCTTGGCCTTGTATCCTATAAAAATGCTTGTATCCTATCTAATTTGTTAATCAAGACTTGATTTTGAGATAGAATGAATTGTTTCATGTTTGATGAGGTAAGGGAGGGAGAAGGGAGGGGAGATAGGGGGAGATGTGGAGGTAGGGGAGGTGGACCTCAACGATGTGAGTGGTGGAGGCGGCAGAGCTGCAGGTGATGTCGCGTTGTGCAGGGGGGTTGGGGTGGGATGGGTTCCAAGAGCAGAGGGTGCGGAGGGGACCAACGAGGGTGAGCTTGGATTTCAGAGTTGGTGTTTTTTATTTGGGCTGAGATTGGAGGAGGAAGAGCCAAAGAGGAGGAAGAGAGAGGTGATGATGAGAGAAGGAAGAAAGAATTTGATCATATAAATTTAAAAAGAGAATATTTCAAAAATTTATCTACATATAAACTGCACAACTAACGGAGGTTTTTTTTTATCCAAACTTAAAAGATCTGGGGGTTCTATATGGAGATGTGAAGATTTGAGTGGTGAATATGAAATTAGCAAAGATTTCAGGTATCAAAATAGAAAAAACCCGTCAGTATAAATATGTATTATTAAATTTTGAGCTATTCTTGTTTCGGGATTGCCAACCTGAATGGAAAAAAACTAAAAAACAAAAAGATTATACTTCGTCCAGGGTTGCCAACCTCGGACGAAGAAAACAAATGACCTGGCAAAATGACCTGCCGCCGACATGGCGCCTACGCGGCATGTCAGAGGTCGATTTTTGGAAATATTTTTGGAGGAGATTGGTTTTTGGAATTATTTTTAAAAGTGTATTTTTTTTTCAAAAATGCCCTTCAATAAATTAAATCCCTGAAAAGGCATTGAGCCTGAATCCTCCAGATTAAAATACCCCTTTGATATCTAAAACCCTCCTAAAACTAAACTTGTAAATTACAACCATAGAGGCACAAATATTGTCATTTGATAAAAAAAAATGTAATATAAAATATAAAAAAGTATTTGAGTATCATCAGGAAGTAGTAATTAACAGCTATTGTTTATGATAGTTGACGAACTGTAATCATCATTTTTTTACTCAATATGAATACATATTTCTATCTTGTAACACTCGATTCATGAAGAACTTCTGTTTCCTACTAAGAAAATCCTTTGGTTACATATGATTGACACTGATAAATGATTAAAAGGAAAAAAGGAAGCACAGTTATTTTTGAACTAGTAATGACATAATTATACAAAGAAAATCTTTATGAGCAGAAGATGACCACAATTAGCACCAATCGAACTAAATCTATCAAAATGGAGAAATGATTCTATTTACTTTCATCATATCTTATTTGTAATCAACATTTCAGTCATGACCATATGCATCTAAAGCTTCTTATTGTGGGATGATGCAAACAAGTTATGGTTAATCTTGTTGTATCTTTCTTTTTCTTTTTTTTGCTGTTGTTGTATTTCGTCTTCTTCTTCTTTGACTTGCACTTGTTTTGTGAATGTTATCTGTGTGTTACCTCCAGTTTTTAGGGTTAAGCTATCAAAGCGAAGTGCAATATCGGGGAGACAAATCAAGGTTCTCAATATCGGATATCGGAATCGTATCGGATGGGGGTTTTTCATATCGGATATCGGATATCGGGGGAGATATCGGGGATACGCGCGCATATCGGGCATTCATATTAGACACTATATATAATGAAATATTGATAATTAAAAGTTGATTTAGGGTCATACATATCATCTATCTTATAAAAATGATGTAATATGCTTGCAGAGACAGTAAAAAATAATGTACATTTGCACGCAGTCATGCAATAAATTGGTTATTTCATACCGGGTGATATATCGGACGATTTATCGGCCAATATCGGGAAATTTATCGGGCGATATTTCAAATATCGGCCGTTTTTTGCTGCAAACGATATGGCGAACGATTTTCCCATATCGTATCGGCAGCAGGCGAAAAAGGAGATATCGGACGATATCTCGGCCGTATCGGCCGATATTTAAAACAGGGAGACAAATACATAAGTTGGTGAAATGCATGTATGCTTACCATGTGTCTGAAGTCTCCCCTTTCAAGTAATTGAATGCCGGCTGGAAAATTTTGTACATTCATAATCATTTAAACGTAGCCATGGAGTCCCCCCCCCCCCCCCC
Organism: Agave tequilana; assembly: GCA_038442645.1. Lineage (NCBI taxonomy): Eukaryota > Viridiplantae > Streptophyta > Magnoliopsida > Asparagales > Asparagaceae > Agave > Agave tequilana. The sequence continues at coordinate 118,706 of JAVJIF010032005.1, forward strand.
CCCCCTCCCCGCTCCTTTTTTGAGCTAACTGCGTGTAAAGAAGAATCAACTTTTGGTACCAGCCCCAACTTCACATCATCATCGAGGCATCTTAGGACATGAGAGGCCCTTGGCATAAAAACCTTGAAGGCTATTTTGTAGTTAGGTTTCACTACCTCATTGGCCACATAACTCAATCTTGTTCAACTCGGGACAGGAACAGCCTTCCGAACTTTCCCATTGGCATAGAAAAATTCTAAATGAATGGGGGAAGGTGGTAGTATTTTCTGTAAGAGAACCAAACTGATAGAGGTTAACAATATTTCATTCTATAAATGTTCAGAAAGTTGGACTTTCGTCATGAAATTATTCATTCATTTTCTGACTACAGAATTGCGGTAACATTATTAATTCGAGACAATACTAGATAAAGTTATATCTGGACCTAGTATTTTTGACATTATTTTTATCTAACCTTTATCTATATCTCTTAAGCTTATTTGAAGGTATAATTTTTCTACTGCACTACCGATTCTTTTCATGGCTATTAACTTAAGTGATCATACTGATTCACCGTTCTTTTTGCCTTGTTCTTTTGGGACCCTACTCCTTCACTTCTTATGTAGGCATATTGCCTGTACAGACAAAATAAGCTAAATGAAGCGCAGGAATCACTAGATGGTCAGGAAAGAACTTCTATGGTTCTGCAGTTGGAATCTCAGATATTTTACCGATTAGGTAAAATGGGTGCTTGCATGGAAAGCTATGATAAGCTTAAAAAATTCAAGATTGAGTCTTTAGATTTGAAGACAAATATGATTGCTGCTATGATCTCGGCTGGTAAGTCTGCTGAAGTTCAAGGAATGATGGATACTCTCAAAGTTAAAGCTTCTAGCAGTTTTGAACTTGCTTACAACACTGCGTGCTCCTTGATCGAAAAGGGAAAGTATGCAGATGCTGAACAACAACTGCTTTCAGCTCAAAGGTGAGTTTAGGGTTAATTGAGCTTTTCTAGAACATCTAGTACCATGACTTTATTCAAGATCTTTCTTTCATATAGGGTAGTGCCTTGATTTCCTTGATTGTATGTTTTCTTGTTTCTATTTAAGAATTGTATCCTTTCCCTTTTCTTTTCATCTAGCATGGTACCATGAAATTTCTGATCAAGAAATAATATCTAAAGATGCTGACCTTGGTTTTGAAAATCTGCCTGAATAAATCCAATTTGACTATTTCAGATTGGCTTTTGCTGGTGCCAACACAAAAATGGTCTGGAAAATTAGTCTTTGCTGAGGCCAAGATCAGTGCCATATTGGGGGAAAAAGGAGGGAGTCTAGAATGGGCTTACTAACTATATAGGCTGCTCCACCATTTTTGCTAGTTGCAGGACTTAAGTGTGAGGAGGGAGGAGGAGGGAGATAAAGAGTGGGAGGGAGAAGAAAGTTCCTTTAGAATGATCTAGTATGGATCTAATTTTGTGGTCAACCCAACCGAAGATGGACTCATTATTAATGTACGGGGACCGGGGTTTTCAGAAATATTTCCCTGGCAATTAGCCTAATTTGATATTGGTTTCTCAAAATGTCTACTATTATTATAATGCTGCGGAAGGCTTGTAATTGAATTCACATTAGTCACACACCTGACAGTTTAACAGTATACTAAAATTCTATGAAATTACTAGCTTACCATTAAATTTACTTAAACGTTGGGCTATCCCATTGGATGATTCACACTATTCGCATGTTGGACTATCTCTCTGGAGAATTCACACTATTCATTGTGATACATGCAACTTAATATATTTAAAATCTAGAAATAATATGGTTTAGGGATTTTTCATGCATCAAGTGCTCTCCGAGGGACTCAGATGAACAACTTTTTTATAATCGAACTGATGACCCCACTTGTTTGGTGGTAGAAAGTCTTCAAAACGCATATTGAAGCCTTTACCCCAGTTCTTTGGGCCAACTGTATGAATCCCCTTTTTGCGCCATTCTTTGGCTTGCAGAAATTGGGCTTCTTTTCATCTTTCTGACCAAGGGAAATCATATCATTCTCCAAGTGCCTGTCTTTTGGTATGATCTAGAGTGTCCACCAAATTGATCAAGCTTCCGTCTCGCCAACTACGACTTTGCGTGCCATTGATACAAGGGCTGGGTTCATTTTCAGCTCCCTTTCCTTTTTTTCTTAGGTGTTTCAATTCAGACAGGTCCATCTATTTAGACTGCCTCGGCTGTAAATGAGGTGTAAAAGTGACCGCTTTATCTGGGAGGTGCCTACTGCCTAGCCTTCGGCCTTGGACCTATTCTTTGTAAGATTAAGGACTATGGTACATCTACCGGCAAATCAACTGTTTTTATGCAACCGGCCATGTTTAAACCTATATGAATTGTTGAAATTGGTTCGGTGTTTTATTAAGCAGCAGCATAAGTTAAGAAGCACTGACTCCTCTTGTTCATGTGCAAGGGCTGTTCGGTCCAACTCTAATAATGGAATGAGGTTCTTTGACTCAGTTCTATTGAGTAAGTAGGTAGTGAGCATCTTGATTTGCTCCTGTCAGGCATGAACTACAAAGTCTTTTTGGCTTTGGACAGTGGCGGGGTAGATCTTGAAAGCATGGTGCAACTACTTTTGTTGGAATACTTACATAGGTAGACCTATGGCATTATTGATGGACCTCAACCTATATGCAATGTTCAACATGAAGACTTTCTTGAAACCTTGTGGTGCCTTTGATGGTTCTTTATGATTCAGGTTACTTTCTGTTGGTTCTTTTCATTCTTCAGCAACCTGTCTCACAATACTACATTAAAAAGAAAAAAGAAACAAGTTTATGTTCATCCAACCCTGATGAGAAGCTGGACTGGATAACAATGATTGTTCAACAGTATTACCAAAATAGGCAAACATCTGGAATTGCTTGATATCCTGTTTGTAGTGTCTGATATTTTTCGTGGAATATGTCCAGAAAGGAACCTTCTAAGATCTTTCCACTTGGATATCACATTTTCCTCTTTTTGGAGGACAAGTGGGTGTCAACTCAAACCTTTACTGGTTATGTATGTGCTGTTGTTAGGAAGTAATGTTCACCCATAAACGGTTGTTTCCAGACCACAAACATTGTAACTTGATGGATAAATGAGAAACAGTTGACTTATCAGTCTATCACAATGAATGGAGGCCTTAAGTAAAAGGAGTTTCTAACTTCGTTTATAATAAGGGGCAAATAAATGCAACAGATTATGCAAGTAGAAGTGTGCATTAATTTAAAAAAGATGCAAGGTTGAAAGAATTGATGATGGTATCTGACAGAAAAGATCACTGATGGAGGCTAACTTTCCATTATTTTGTCAGAATTGGCCAGGAAATGCTGATGGATGAGGACTATGCTGATGACGAGATAGAATCTGAACTAGCTCCGATATCAGTCCAGTTGGCATATGTGCGCCAGGTGAATGACAAACTTGCCCTTTTCTCTCTTTTCGTCATTGTTGAGAACAGTAATTTTTCTGTTTCAGTATGAAGCTTCCGTCTTGGAATTTTATTATAATATTTTTACAGTTATTGGGCCACACTCAAGAAGCTATTGAATCTTACACGGGTACGATAAACCGCAACCTCGCTGATGCTTCATCCCTTGCGGTGGCTACAAATAATCTTATTGCACTGAGGGTACAAAGGATGCTTCAGATAGTTTGAGGAAGCTTGATCGACTAATAGAGAAAACAGGTGGTGCAAGGCAGTTCCAGCTTACCAATGGTCTCGATTTTAAGCTATCTCAAAGACAGAAAGAAGCTTTATATTCTAACCGTTTGCTTCTGCTTCTTCAGGCAAATAAGCTAGATCAGGTTAGTAGACATTTCTCTGTTCATCTATGCAACAACTAGTGTGTGAACAACTGATCGGCTGCCTTTTACTTTTGAGAATTTGGGATCTGCATATTCCTAGATATTTCTGTGTTTTTCCTAATGTTGCTGTAAAATCGTTCTCCTATTGTCATATTGATGAGCAAACCAAGCTAAGATGGGGTTGGCCCATTCACACCAGGCATTTAATTTGGGTTCCACAACTATGTGCTCCTAGACAGTGTTTGTACAATACTATTATACTAATACTAATAATATTAATTTAAGCAAAATGCCTTCTCCCTTATTTTTCCTCTAATCATTGACCAGTTCCTTGGAAACCTAAGTTAGAAGTGTCTCCTCGCTCCACATACGCTCCTCACTCCATATTTATGCCTATAATTTGTGATGTCCAATGGAAATGGTGAAGTTCTAAAAAAATCAGCTCATGCTCATAGTAGGAAAGTTTGCTAGGTTTTTTAAATGCCTATATTTCATTATTACTTGGATATATTCAATTCGAAATCCAAGTCTACCCAATTCTTTACAAATTTTATGGCTTTCTAGTGGAAGCAGACGTTGCATCATTACTACTCCTTTTTATGGAACTAGCACTTGGTTTTGGTGTCCAATCTTTGGAATTTGGAATTTATATTAAGGTCTATAATTGTGGATTTATTTGGAGATATGGTTTTCACAAAAGCATAGAATTCATGTATAAAGAGAGAGTGCCAAATCTGGTTATTTCTTCTTCAGAGAGGAGTGTGCGACTGTTTTCATCTCTTGGATGTGTAACTGTAACTCTTCGTTAGAAGATCAGAGCAGAATATAGTTTTGCAGTAGAAAATTACACAAGAAATTATTTCTTACAAGTTATGGTGCAAGTCATTACTCTTTGAGACATCATCATTTGGTAAAGAATTACAAGACAGCGCAAGGGAGATTATTCCCTCCTTAACCTATGAAACACAAAAGTGACATGGGTTAGAGGGATTAACCCCCCTCCTTAACATGCTAAACAGCAGACGAGGCAAAATGATTTGAGGGACCCCATATAGAATGGTAAAAGGTAATTCTCAACTCGAGGGGCTGATTAATGTATCTCTCTGGAATGGGTTAAAAGATAGCCCCTCTATTAGTATAAGAATTTGTTGATGACCACCCTTACCCTGTCCAAACATTCCCATTTGCAGATTGTTTTGTTTATCTTTTCTGATGATTGGCTAATTAAATTAAACTTTCGTGATAAGGTTATCCAGATTAGCCCTTCATCTCAATCGTTTCTTGACCCATTGCAAATAAGGGCTGAACGATTCCAGTTTTGGTCAGGGTCTCATCATCATCTGGTGGTTCCATTGTATTGTTGCTTTGATAAAGTTCCTCTAGTTTACCTCACAAGGTCTCAATGATTGTCTAGCTCGATAAGAGTTACCTAATTCACCTCACAAGGGTCTCAATCATTGTCTGGTGATTCCATTGTGTTATTGTTGCTCTATTAGAGTTACCGAGTTCACCTCACAAGGGGCAAGATATGAGAGCTCAGTTTTGATTTGGTTTAGTCACTCTCTCAAAGTTTCATTTTCTTCATTTTAGTAATTGCTGAGGTTTCTACAAAGTTTAACATGTTTATTTCAAGTTTTTTTTTTAAAGCTCTCAAATTTTAAAATAAAAAGTTTGAAATTAAGAATATGCTATAAATACAATAGAAATATGCAATACTATATTATTTTGTTAAATAGCATATACATCACTTGGTAGCATACAGGTAACCGAACACTTCATATTTTAGCTTTTTGAGTCTTTTGACTTATTAGACATGTGGATATTTAGACATTAGAACACTTTAAGACACCGAGAGGATAACAACAAATCAAGTCATCGTATCATGATGTTAACACTCTTACAGTTACATGTCAGCATTTGGTATGAAAGATCTCAAGTCACAACCATGTTGAATAAAAGTCTGAAGCTATTTGATCAAAACAATAGATTGATAAATATGTTGATGTTGGAATACTTGTGCAGATTTGATACACGCCTATTAAAATACAGCGATGTCCTTGTGTCAAAATTTTGGAAAGTTACTGCCTTACTGGTATCACACATTTCTTGACACACGGATTGGCACCATTGGCCATGTGACACTGGTAGCATATGAAGGGTAGTCTAATTTTATGTATCGGAAGTCTGACTCTGCTAATATGCGTTTTTTTACTGTATAACGCACTGAAACTCTTGATGTTTTGGATTATTTTCTTTCTTTGCTTTCCTGTGAAGCATACATGTGATACTGGCTATGGATATCTTGTAGGCTCAAGAGCTTGTTTCTGCACTTCCAGAAATGTTCCCAGACAGTATCACACCTGTTCTTCTTCAAGCTGCTATTCATGTAAGAGAAAAGAAGGTTCCGAAAGCTGAGGAGATATTAGGACAGTTTGCGGACAAATTCCCTGAGAAATCGAAGCCAGTCCTGCTCACACGTGCTCAAATTGCTGCTGTTGCCGGGCATTCACAGATCTCTGCTGAGTCCTTGTCCAGGATACCTGATATCCAACACATGCCGGCTACTGTTGCAACACTAGTTTCCCTGAGCTTGCGTTTGGGCAATGTAAATGGTGCCAATGCCGTGCTAGACTCTGCAATCCAGTGGTGGAGGAATGCAATGACAGAAGAGAACAAGCTTAATGTTATCGTGCAACAAGCTGCTTCTTTCAAGCTCAACCATGGACGGAAGATGAAGCCTCTCAACTGTATGAAGAGCTTGTAAAGAGCCAAGGGAGCATTGAGGCACTGGTGGGCCTAGTAACCACAGCAGCACGCACTGATGTTGAGAAGGCAGAATTGTATGAGAAGCAGCTGAGGGCTTTAACGGGTCTGAAGGGAATCAATGTGGAGAGCCTGGAGAAGACTCATGGTGCAAAGCGGGTGGAAGGTGCACACGTGAAGATGGAAGTCTCTGAGGACGTAAAGAAGGTGAGGGCGAAGAAGAGGAAGAGGAAGCCTAGGTATCCCAAAGGGTTTGATCCGGCACATCCAGGGCCCCCACCAGATCCTGAGAGGTGGTTGCCAAAGAGGGAGCGGTCGAGTTATAGGCCCAGGAGGAAGGACAAGAGAGGTCAGGTAAGGGGTTCGCAGGGAGCTGTTGTTAGGGAGAAACATGCTGCTGCTGCTGCTGCAGCAGCAGCAAGCACTGCCAGCTCTTCAAGTCAAACTGCAGGGCAAGGTAATGCCAGCTCTTCTAAAGGGGGCTCTAAGAATGCAACAAATTCAGCTCAGCAATCCAAGGCTTCTGGCAAGTCGAGGAAGAAGTCTAGATCATAAGACGGATGAAACTCAGTTGAGCAGTAGGACCCATTGTTTTTCATTTACTTAGGGTTTTCGTTGCATTTAGTGTTATTTTACCCTGATGGTGTTGGTATATCTTTATAGAGCCGCCTTAAATTTTGTGAGTACTGCCATAAGCAAGGATTTGGATCAAGAATAATTGTTTCACAAGCTAAGTTCATTTTATGCCTGCCTTTTCTTTTTCTTACCTTTTTTTCTCTGTAAAAGATACCTTGTTGTGATGTTTTCTTGAGGGACTGTTGAATTAGCAGTTCTATGTCAGCTGAATTTCTTTTACTTTTTGAACTTTAACGCAAGTCTTTTATTGGTTATTTGTTAGTGCTCTTTTGTTCAATTGCAATTGATTCACCAGCTGTTCTAAATGTTGTCTTATAGACTGTTGATTTTATCCCATTTGGGGGATCGTGAACCCTCAGAACTTGCAGGGGATCCCCAACGATTCTGCCAGATACCTCGTGCACTCCCAGTCCTCCGTGTCTGTCGTCCGGCAACGCGTGACCAGCTCGACCTCGGGGGGCAGGACTCCTCGGCACGTCACATTTCACAACATATCCTTTCATATTGACGGCATGTAACTGGCCTCGGCAATATATGGCATCCAAGAACGGTGTCATGTAGTCATATCTTCGTACTCAGAATCTCTTTCCTATGATTTTGGTTGAGATGTCAGATTTGATGCCAGTTCAACAACTGTCACCTGGTCTAGCGAAGGCCAAACTGAAATTGGGCAAACATATAATAAACGCCATGCAGTCAGCTTAGGAAGCTGCAGGGCTGCACGATAAGCACCACTTCAAGCTTGTTGGGCGCGGAACTGAAGAAATCGACGAACCTTGGCGAACTTATCCCGTGATTTGGGATCGGGACATGGGTTTGATAGGAACAGTTGTTGGCCCAGCAGCAGACGAGGTCGAACCTGATGAAGTCGCCGGCGGGGGAGAGGCGGTCGAGGACCAGCAGCAGGAGGTCGGCCGGAAGAGAACCGCCGGCCCATGGAGACAGCAGCATCGCGAGATTGATTGTTATTGGGAATATTACCGAAGGGAGGAGAGAACGATGAGCTTTTTGTTGGGAGGGAAGGCGGTGGGGCCGAAGCATCGGCGGGCGTCTGATTGATTTGCCCACGGCTGAGGTATTTATGTAGTAGTTTATCTATAGGACTCTAATTACAATTTAACATTCTTTTTTGGGATCAGGTTCGCTCCTTTGCGCGGAGGAGTGAATCCGCTCCCTTCTTTTTTTTCAGCTAATTTGGACGTAAACCTATCATAATTCATAAAGAAGTTTACCAAACTAGGTTCTAATGAAAACCAAGGAACAGTAAAAATGAACAGTGACCCGCGAAATTTTGAATAATAACCTTGAAATAATAACAAAATGCACAAATTTTGTTGTTTTCTATCAATTTGTTGCCTTTTCTGTGGCAAAATTAGGTTCCTCAACACGGGAGCACGTTCCAATTGTTGGGGAATAACTTTCTGTGTATTTGCGGATTATCTTATATATTCTTGTAAATGAGTTAGGGTTGTGAATTGTTGAGCTGGGTGATCTGATGTCAATTGATCCAACGTAATACTATAAGGGGAAAAAAATCAAAATTTTAATATTCAGTGATGAGAAAGCAGTTATTTTTTTTCTACTTGTACGAAGCAGCAAGTAGGATTTAGTTACCATTCATATCATGCAAATGTGATTTGACCAGTTTGTTTATATTGTTTGTAATGAAGATTTAGAATCCTTTTGCCGCTTTGTTAATATCAACATTGATCCCCATGTCGGATTCAATGTTATTTAAGAGTAACAGCACATTGACATTTAACTGCATAATTTCTCTTTGATTGTAAAATTGCGTTGCTAAGCTTGGAAAGTTAGTGAATTTGACCTCCAATTTGTGTACTTTCAGAACAAGCATGCAGCTGTTGCAAAGAACTCAGGAGAGAAATCCGTGTATTCACTAACTCATCAGTTGCTGTATCGTCGGACTCACCTGCATCCAGTAGTGGTATCCACTTCCTCTTGTAATTATGTTCTAAACTAATTTTTTGTTTATGAAACGTGCAAAATGCATATTCTTATGTTCACTCGTCGAGGAGTAAAATGCATGAGTGTGCAGTGAGCATTTGTCTGCCAAACAGCCAGTTTGAGGATGCTTAACCTTCCCTGGGAGGAGAAGATAACTCTTCATCCATGATTTTCACATGAAAATTCAACTGTTTTTATGTGATTTTACTTTTCTTGACTTTGAGAGATCTATTAAAATGCCTTAATTTATTATTTACTAGCAGCTTATGCTTTTAAATTGTTCTTACTTCTATTGACTGTCTACTATCTATAGCAGAGGAACCTGATGACTTTTATGATCTCACTCCTGAATGTTATTATCACATTGCATCAAATAAATAGGAGGTAATGTTCCCAGTCCATCAGAGCCTATTTATTTACTTTCCAAGATGAATGTTTAGTAGAGGGATTTTAGAACACTTATTTACTTGTGACTTTCTGATGTTTTCCAGGATTATTGTCTAGCCTGAATCTTTAAGATTCAATGTTAACTGAACTTAACTGAACAGCCCAATCTCAAGTGCTAAAAACCAGGAAAATCCGAGAAGCAGAGGCAGCAGTTCGGAGAGAAAATTAACCAAGGTGCTCATATGTATCATTTTTATGTTGTTCTGTTATTTTCTTCTGGTGTTTGAATGGTATCGTCTATTTATCCATTTTCAAATTTTGGGCACCCTAGTTATTATTGTTGTTTTCTTTCATTCTGAACTTATGTTGGATTCGCCATGACATGTCTGGATGCATGCAAGAGAACTCCAAATTATATCTGGTCTTTTCCCCATTTCTTTTGTTATTCTAGACACAATTATGAAATGTTGGATGAAAGGAAATTTCAAATTATCTCTGCCATTTTTTCACATTCTCCTGTTGCCCCGGATACAATTCTGAAATATCTGATCTCTGGTTGTTCGTGCATAGGCACATGGCATTGAGAATCTATTGCTATCCAAAAGGATCATCATGGGTTGAATAATAAAGAGATCAGTGCTCATTATATCACCATAAGGGATCCTAATGGTTTAAATTGTGAAGTGAAAAAAGGCTTGTTTTTCAAAATATGTGAAAGTTATATCTTAGCGCCATAAACCAGTTAAAAAAGCTAAATTGAAAGTCGCCATGTCCACAGAGTGGAACCAACTTGGTTAAAACCCTCATTTAATTGTCGGATCAAAGTATTTAGTTTAAAACCGGTGTCTATTCATGTAGGCAAATGAGTTCAGCTTGCAAGACAGGTTGATTATATATGACTGCTGCACATCCAATCTTGTTAGTTTATTACAAATATTGAGATTTAATACTAGGCTATTTGAGATTCAGCCAACAATCAATTTATGAGGAACCTGAATCATATTTGCCGAGGTGAAACGCAGTCTAGGCCGTAATATATCTTAATTGATGTCTCTTTGGCATGCATAATTGGCCCCGTCCCTTGTCCAGCTTGATCCTGCTCCGTTATGTAATCAATTCTCAAAATAGATGGAAAATGTGAACTGATTCTTTGCTAGCTTGTACTAATCAATCATGTTATGTGAAATTGACCCAGGTCCACATTATGCTGTATTCTCTCTCTCTATTCTAATTTGAAGGTCTTCTTACGTGAAGTTCCTCTTTGGAAACATGTTATTAACCATGAAATCTTCTATTGGAAGTTATGAACTGTCATAGAAAGTTATGTTCAGAGACTCATAAAAGCGATGAACTCAAACTCGGAGGGTGAATTTGACGGGATCAGTTCAATGAATGTTAAGTGCTGAATCTCAGATACAATTTTGCACTGAGAGAGAATATTTTCAATCAACAACATAGCAGTCTAGGAGAACTTTGGGTGACTACTGCTTTTTGGTTGCATGATCCTAAACTGTAGAACAAGTCAACGAACAAAATCTTTTAGACCTTTAACATTGCATCATGTCAATAACTGGTTGAAATTTTGGCAAAATTTGCTGTTTAGCTTTCTCAGTAGAGAGATTTGCTTCAGAACAGACTCATGGTTAATGGAAAATATTAGGAGAAAACGGTAATATAATTTTATCCAAGATGTAAGGTCAACTTTTTTTGAGCCGTATGAAGAGATGACCAAGTTTTATGGCAGGTTGCTTGGTAAAGATTGGGGATACTTTAACAAAGAGGTTAGCATTGTCCAATTAAGATTTGGATATCAACCACCTACGATGGAGTTGAACCCTTTGATCTTGTTTACTTTTATTATTGGTCTTTTACTTTCTGTGAAAAGATTGTCATGGAGTGATCAGTTAAGGGAGACACCTTACCTTCCTTAACAAATGTCATGGCAAGAACTTCTTTGGACCATATACTCAGTTTTTCTCTTTTGAGAAAAATTTAATTAATTTTTATTAATTATAATTCTTTCTAGCAGTCAACAATAGAGTCTAAGAAGACGGGTAGATTGGATGATGTTGAGTGAGACTCTACATTAGTTTAACCCCACGTTGCCTGCGAGACTAACTCATGATGTATCCACATTAGTTATTATAGATAAACTAGAGTATAAGGTCTAGGTCTCTTCTCTTTCTCTCAATCTTTGATGCTACTGTATCATGGTATCAGAGCCATTCAAAAATCCTAACCTTAATCTAAAACCCTACCCCTAGTCCCAAAATCCTAACCTAATCCCCAAATCTAAACGCTAATCCCACCACCATCCCGCTGCCTCCACCCCTCTCCATCATCCCGCCTCCATCCTGCCGCCCAGGCGTGCCCAGGCCAACAGCAAGCCACGCCCAGGTGTGCCCAGCCCGACAGCAGGCCACGCCTACGCGTGCCCAGGCCCGATAACGGCCATGCCTAACACGCTCCAGCCCTCTCCCGCTGTCGCCATGTCATCTCTGCATCTTTTTGCCTTCACCGCAATCACATCATCTCCATCACATCATCTCTTCGCCTCCATGCCCGATCTTGCCGCCACGATATCTTCGCTGCTGTTGCAACATCCTCTCCCGCCACGTCCTCCCCACCATATCCCGCAGCCACGTCATTCCCGTCGCCGCCATGTCATCGAGGTATGTCTCCAATGATGATTTGATATTCGGCTCAGGTGGTGTTTTGACGAAGTTGTTGAATCTTCTTTAGGTGTAGTAGGGAGTTTCTGTTTATTTTCTGAGGAGGAATTCTTTTCCAAATTCGTCTGCTTCATGGTGGGGGAATATACCGAGACAAAGGCGGAGAGTCCAGTGGGACGACGGCTCAGACGAGGATTTCTTAGGTAGATTCCAGTAGGATTAGTGGATTACTGATGCGGGACAAAAGGGGAAACAGAAAGAGGAAAAAAATTTAGGGTTTTAGAGGACGAAAGAAGATAATAAAGATTGATTCGAGTTTTAGCACCTAGGAGATCTCTCTCCCACTATGTACATCACTATGCAAAGATTCAAAATTGGATAGCACTTTAGCATGCTAAACAAAAGGTTTCATTTAATCAAATTATCATGGTCTCTCTAATCAAATATAACTCTTGGCCTTATGTAGGCCTACACGCTAAGACTCTTTCAAACATATTCAATACGGGACTAAATAAGCTAAATAAACAAAATAAATTACTACACAAAAATAGCTTTAGCAGTCTCCACATTCTCCCTGGCTTAAAAGTATTCATCTCCGATGAATACAGTGGTAACAAATAGCAGGCACGATCGAGTCACATCTCACATGAATCTTCTCAATCAAATTAAGGTGGTGGTCACATCACTAGTATAGGGAATCACATCAAAATCACGGTAGAGGAGGTGGAGCTAGTCTCCGTAATGAACCGGCTACAAATGATGATACCTTGAGTAAGGCACATGCTACAACCAGAGGTGAATCACCCCTGCTGAAAGCTAATCTGATATCAAGATCACATGAAACGCCCAACTCGTCGGTGACGAAGCAAACCTCTTCAGAACTTTAGAGGAACATGTACGTCGAACATGCAGCTTTTTCATGATGTCAGGGTGCCTCGTACAATCACCTCAATGTCAATTACAAATTCTTGCAATATACTATATGGATATGTAAAAAATTGTGGTTACCATTGCAATTTGCTAACTATTTAGTGGTATCATCATATGCAACAGGCAAATGCAATAAAATAGACACTATAGGCATGACTTCTAATGAAGCAAAAATGTTACATATAGGATGTCTAGTAGGATATGCAACAAATTCTGATAGTGGGATACTAGATTCAGGGCACATCTCCAAACACCTACTAAAAGAAGAAAAGGTAAAAACTACCTGATGGATCATAATAAGAAATTTCAAAAGCTTTTTAGAAAGAGGATAATTAAGAGTAGTAACTGTAGATTCAACCTCTGACTCACGATCAGCTTCACTAGATCACTATCATAAGTATGAATATCAGTAGGTGGGTTAAACTCGACTCTCACATCCACATCGTCATCGGTACCCTCAGAAAACTGATGGTCGTTATCAGTATTGGTGTACAGGATTTAACTGTTGTAGTGCCAATAATGCTCGGAACCTCGGGAGGAACAAATATATCATCTTCAGCCTCGGGTCGTCAACACATCGACTCTCACTTCGTAATTTTATTCTTTCAATGCGGAATTGCAATCTCGAGTTAGCTTGAGTATCTCATCAAGCTTTTCTTCTAAGAGACGCTACCTATAATGCTCAGAAATGTATATTTCTCTAAGTTTTCTTTTAATCTCCTCCCAAGACTATGAAAAGATCGCGCCTTATGCAATCTCTCTTTACGGATGTCCAGTATGTTTTAGCTGACCTCACTAATCTCATCCTAGCAAATTAGACTCTACACTCTTCAGATATCATATACCGGTCAAAGTAATAGTTCAGATTAGCTAACCAGTCACTGAAAGCCTGAGAGTTATGGAAACTGTCGATTATGAAATCTTCAATTATAAGTCTACAAGTAAAGTCATCATCCTTGTCCCTAAGTCTATATGTACTCTCATATTCACTAGTGGGAGTCGAATATCGATTATACGTGTTGGATTGCATATTACAAGACACACTAATTTACTACACAAATGCAAAATTGCACAAACAGGCAGATGCAATTGAAAAACTTAGACTCAAACAAAATTATATGATGCGCTAAAATGATAAAAATTCAAATTTCCTAGAGCTCAAGTCTAAACACACAAATATTCAATTTTAAAATGATAAAGTGACAAACACTGATACAATCACTAGAGGAAAGCAAATAACAATTCAGCTAGAAAAGTTTAGCTATCTAATAGTAATTGCTAGAAAATTAACAATCGGCAAATTAACTCAAGTTAGGGATCACCTGAGGGGTGAGTTGTTCACGCCCAAATACAAAGTTCCTTTAAGATCCATCGAAGAATATCCACACCAGAGAGGTGAATGTCACCAATGAGATCCTGGAATAGTGGTACTACAAGTTGGAAGAAGACTGCCTCGAGAATGACACGAATCGAGCATGAATCGAGCATGAAATAGGCTCTAGACTGTTGTTGTGCATTGCTGTGAACATGACTGCTAGGAGAGGACTTTAGTGAAATTCTTCCACCAAGCACACTTGTGGAGTCCTTAATAGTATGAATAATCTATGAAACATACAGTCATAGGACCCTAAACTAATTAAATATGAAGCATCTCCTAGGAACATGTATACACACACATTTTTTTTAATGGCTGTATACTCGATCAATTTAGCCTTTTTTTCAACCACGTAAGTGTGAAGTAACTTGTATACAGTGTTATCCAATATCTAATGTCTGCATGCGACCTTAGAAAAAGTGTTGAAGACAAGAGAATCCATTTTCAGTTCATTTTTTTTGTTTCAATATGTACTTCCTCGGGTAAGGAGGGTTGTATATTTAATTAAGTAGATCTAAGGTTTGCATCAGCAAGTCCAAGTTATTAAAAATATAATCATGATTTGAACTAGATTCAAGCTTAGGCTTGATTTGATAAAGAAAGTGAAAATTGTGATGGTAAAGCAAGAGGTTGATTATGATTATGAAGATCGTTTGGTTTTTCTACATCCAAATGTATAACATAACATTCTAGCTTTTCGTAATGTTGCATGAACTCAAGCACAGGCGGATGCCAAAAATGGGTCATAAAGCTTCATTTGAAGAAACTTAGCTGATAGGGTTATCTGTGTTAGACATGATTGACAAAGATAAATGAACCTAATGGTGAGCAATGCAAAAAGGATTTTGAAGAAGAAAAGGGAAAGAAAGAGTATCAGAGAAGGGGAGAACAGAGAACACCACCCTCAACAAATCATTAAGCAAACCTCGGTATTTCAGTAATCAGTTTTTATTCATTTGTTGATCAAACCATTTTCTGAGTACAAAGAGTCATATTTATAGCCTAAATGTGGAATCTATTTCAACTTAAATAAAGATATATCTCACTTTCTGACCCTGATAAAATTCAAACTAGTAACCAGACGGAGATACTGTCAACATCCTAAAGATATTAAAGATGCATACAAATTCCTAAAGATGAACACAAATATCAAGTCCAAAGTGGTTTTATGGGTTTTAATGGATCACTCATTGCAATCGGATCTGCATCAAAACCTATCCAATTATTGTTCATCTTTCATGTTTTTTCTTTTTATGATTTTAGCATTATTTAGTGTAAATTCTAAAGTAATGTAGCATTTCAGTCAATACATCTATGTCATTGCAGGGATTTCTGCATTCATATTGAACCAGGACCTTACTAGTCCTTTGTCCTTTGCAGGCAACAATTAGAGTCCGCTTTCCTGATGACTACATTCTTGAGGGAGAGTTTCATCCATCTGAGAAAATCCAAAGTCTTGTTGATCTTCTCACCAAAGTAGTTTCTAGACCAGATCTGCAATTCTACTTTTGTAAGTACCATGAGACTCCTATTCTTTTTCATATCTATAGGTTACATATTTGTCATTTGATTGCATCTCGGTGAGAATGTTCTCTGCATGATTTAATTATCAAAAACATTTGCATCCAAGTTTTTTTTGCTAATGCCGTTCTTAAAAGCTTTCTGTGTCAATTTTTTAAATCTACTTATCTGATAGATAACTGTTTGTCTGTATATCATTTCTCAGCGTTATCCTGATTCAAAGAGGACCCTGTTACTTTATCCTTCTTGTTTGCTGCTTAGTTTTTCGTCTTCTATTCTTTTCTAGTCATCTCCATTCCACATTAATTTATTTTTTCTGTATATTTGATTCCATTTCTTTTCTTAAAGTAAATGAAATTTGTATAGAATTAATCTATGCACTATTCTTCATAAGACAGCACAATTTTACCTGAATTGTAATCCAAGTATTTTTCTCACGATAGAATCACCAATGCTTGTAGGCTCTTCATGCTTTCTCACAGTTGTCATCTATCAAAACTATAAGCAAACATCTGAACTTGCATCTGATCATGGCTGCTACTTCTGTTGAACATCTATCTTTCGTGTGAATCCTAGTCATTTTTTTTTTGTTTGAACATAGGGCCTGTTTGTTTCGTTGCAAAACGTCGCAAGTCGTAAGTCGTAAAATGAGAATGGAAAAAATGAACTGTAGCAGAGAAAATATATTGTGTTTTACGGTGTTTGGTTGATAAAGTGAAGTGTAAATGGAAAAGTATATTGTGTTTTACGGTGTTTGGTTGATAAAGTGAAAGTGTAAATGATAAAGTATATTGTATTTTACGGTGTTTGGTTGGTAATGTAAAAGTGTAAGTGGAAAAGTTGACCACAAAATTAACTATAGCAGTGATTTAAATATTATAAATACTATTAAATTAAATCTACTATTGCAAATTAAATTGTATTAATAAATTTGAGATAAAAATTAATAATCTTAATATTTTATTTATAACAATAATATTAATAAAATATTAGTATAAATAGTAAAATATTACTAAAATATTAACTAAATAAATAATATAAATTTTAAGAAAATCTAAAGAACATTAATAAAATTTTAAGAATACTAATAAATATTAAAAAATGTTACAACAATAATAAAATATAGTTATAATATTATAATATTAAAAATACTTGAAAATTATTATAATATAAATTTTATTATAATATTATTGTAATATTATAGAAGTATAAAATTAATAAAGTAAAATATAATTATAATTTAATAATAAATTATCATTATAGTATTATTATACTGAATTATTATTACAATATTAACATAATAAAATATAAATATAATAATAAAATATATTATGATATTAATAAAGTAATTTTTTATATTAAAAATAAATAATTAAATATATAGTAATTTTATATTAAAGTATAATACTGTTATATTAATAAAATATTAACTCTAAATAAATAATAAAAATGGAATAAGTATTAATAAAATAATAAAATATTAAATTAAAATATTAAATTAAAATAGTAAAATATTAAATATTAAAACAATAAAAAAGTTAAGATTAAAAATATAAAATAATTAAATAATTAATAAGAAATTGAACACTATTAAAATATTAATATTTAATAATATTTAATTATATATTGATTATCAAGTAACTGTTTTGAACTGTAAGTGTACTACAAGTGAGAGTTACATGACCACAAAATTAACTGTAGTAACTGCAAGTGGGAAAATATGAGTGTAAAAGTGAGATTTACATGACCACAAATTTAACTGTAGCAACTGCAAGTGAGAAAAGAAGAGTTGCAAAAGTATTTTGCACTTTACATTTTGCAAACGAAACCAAACAACTGTAAATGTAAAGTTGCAAAATTTTTTGCATTTTGCAAATGTTTTACAACTTACCAAACACGCCCATAGTCTTAATTCTGAGGATCCCTGCATGTCATATTTTTTTGTCCATATATAATAGGCTCCGTGACTCTTGTTTTGATTGTCAGTATTATCTGCAGTAAATCCATAGCATATTTTGGTCGCCATCGAAAACTTTATTCAAGTCAAAGCACCTTTTAGAAGACATCTTTGGTTTTTTATAAACTAGAAAACCCTAACAATCTACATTTTATTAAATTGCTAATTTTGAATGTTGTAAATTATCACATGGACCCTTCATTATCATATCTAGTAATAGCAATGTTTATCTATTAAACTAAAAATCAGCTTGAGTAAAGCAACTAACTCGGGCAAAGCACTATAAACTAAATAGCAAATGAAGGAGAAAACCAAAAGACAACCCAAACAAAAATTTTAGGTGGTTTGTCAGATTGCATGCACCCAAAATGAGGGATTTTATTTATTTAGTTTATACTTTCTTGCTATGTAGATTTATAAAGAGGCCTTCTTCTCTTTGGATGGATCTCTCTCTGTGTGTGGAGGACAACTAAGAGATCAGTCCTAGGGATTTCTCACTCACACTAAACCCTAGAATACAATTCCTTTTTATAGGATTAAGAACCTTAGATTAATTAGGGGTTAGCTCCTATCATAGAGATTGGAGTCATAAGAAATTGATCATCTCGATCTGACATAACAAGTTGGTTTATATGCTGCCCGACCTGAACCAGTTGGTCATCCAGCAGGAAGAATAGCTTCAACCTTCTATGGAATGCATACTTGACTAGTAGCAGCTTGGGCAGTTGGCAGCCATGGCTTGTGCTTTTACTTGTTACATCTGCAGTACTGAACGGTTAATTGAACAGAATAGCGGTTGGCCACTGAGCTGTTTTGTCCTTGCGCTATATGTTTGAGCCCAACTATTCCTTTGAGTTTCTCATATTTCCAGACATTAGTTTGAATACATGACACCACCAATACAATATACATGCACACTAATGCTCGAAAGATGCTTAAGATGATAATTCTATTTCCCTTCGGCTTTTTATTTATTACACACACACACAAATAGACTTGGATCTTTTGGAAAGGATATGGAGATGAATAGATCCTGTTAGTTTAGATAATAAGCTAATTGGGTTATTAGGTTTACATTGCCCAGAACTCAATACCCGTTTGTCCTCTGTATATATTGAGATGATCTCTCTCTAATAAAGAATGCTTTTTAGGGGTTTATTTCTCTACATGGTACCAAGCATCCAAAAACCTAATTCTAACCATAGTCGTCGTCTCTCTCTCTTCCTCTTTCCTTTTCTTTTCTCCAGATCTGCTCGCTGCCACCTCCAAACCCTCTCACCGACGCACGCAAGGCCTCCCAGGCCCCTGCTAGGCCTCCATAGGCTCTATCGAGCCCCCTAAGCCATGTCGGGCCTCTGCCGAGCCGAGCCCTCCCAGGCCCTGTCGGGCCCTCCTAGGCTCTGTCGAGCCTTCCCAGGCCACTATCGAGCCTTCATAGGCTCTGTTAAGCCTTCTCAGGATGTCTCTGAGCCTTCATAGGCTCTGCTAAGCCTTCTCAGGCTGTTTCTGAGCCTTGCTGGTTCATGAAACTTCAACTGTGCTCTCCGGTGGTGTTTATGGTCTGATCTGTCTTTTTTTATGTTAAATCTGATCTGATCTATTTTTTAACTACTCCTGTGATACTGATCCAACTTTTTTTTTGCATCCTTGGTAATTAAATCACATATAATCTGATTTATTGATTGCTTTCTGACTACTACTGATAATTTATGGTAATTCTCTTTAATTGGCTGCAATGTCGGATGATACGAGTTCATTCTCCACTCTGATCTCATCACCAGTGTTTTAATATCGGATATCGGCGATATACCGGTCGGCAAAATTATATACCGGATACTGGATATCGGGTGATATATCGCGATACGTTACTAAATACTGATTGATATATCAATAGTCATTACATATAAGACATTATTAAAAGCAATAAGTTATTATCCAATCATCATATAAAAATATCATTGAAATACCATAATAAACATAGAATAAAATAAAACAATCTCTCAAGCAAAAGAAAATAATAATTATCCAAATAAGTAACTATGTCGACTGATATATATCGAATATTTCATCTCGGATATCGGCCGATATATCGGCCAGATGACGATATATCAGCCCAAATCAGTCCATAACAAAATTCGATAAATTTTTGCACTTATCGTATCATTTTTGATAAATATCGGTATCTCGGTCGATATACCAGTATATCGGCTGATATTTAAAACAATGCTCATCACTGATAGTCGAGACTTCTGTTCCCAAGACAGTTTTGGGGACTACAGTGAAGCTGAATGCTCTAACTACTTGTTGTGGGCACAAGCTTTTCGCATATTTATTGGTGTTCAGAACAAGTTGGCTTACCTACTTCAGTCTCCGTCGGCTGCTACTGATCTCACTTATGCAACTTAGCTTTCTGGTGAATATTGTATGATGACATTGCTTTTAAACAGTCTGAGAGAGAAGATTAATAGTAAATTCATGTTCTTGACCACTGCTAAGGAGATGTGAGATATTCTGAAGATGATGTATGAGAATGAGAAGAATCCTCAAGGGTCTTAGATCTATGAGCGTCTGTTTGAGCTCAAATAGGGATACATCTATACCCAAGTTTTACGGCGAACTCTAGGGCTTGATCTATGAGTTAGACATGCATCAGTCTGTTGTCACCTATGCAGCGACACTGAGGGTGTATCGTCAAGATCTTGCAGTGTCAAAGTTCTTGTCTGGCTTAAAACCATCTTTTCAATTCTAAGTGCGGGGTCAGATACTGGAGGAGATAATATCTCTACTTTGATTCCCACGTTTTCAAGAGTTATGCGTGTTTCTACTGCACCATCTATTGAGCAGCAGAGGTCATGATCGTGGTCACGGACATGATTTTGTAAGAGGACGTGGCTTATTTGAAGGAGGTGTGAATCCTATGATGGTAGACAAACTGTTGGTGATAAGGGGCCCATGCAGTGTGAGCATTGTGGAAGGAATAACCACATCTCTGAGAAATACTGGAAGAAATTTGGTCGCCCTGAATAGGCTCAACTAGTTGATATTGATACTCCACTTGGTGATATTGCCATGTTCCTACCTCCTCAATGCTCATTCTGGTACCTCTGGCTCTCCATTATAGTTCTACCACAGGAGGAGTATGATAGACTGTGTCAGTTTAAGTTCTCTCAAAACAACCAGTCAGTGACTCATGCATCTTCTTCAGGTATTAGTGTATATATCGCTTCTCCTCAAAAGCCTTAAATATTAGATTTAGGAGCCTCATCCCACATGACAGGTGTTAAACAAAATTTGTTTCATTAAATTTTTCTAATAAAATTTCTTCTGTTAATATTGCCGATGGTTCCCAATCACCTATATCAGGTAATAGGGTAGTTCAAACTACTCTATTCTTTACTCTTACTGTTGTCCTATATGCTCTCAAATTTTCTATTAGTCTATTATTCATTAGTCAGTTTATCAAACATAATAACTACAAGATAACTTTTTTTCTTTCTCATTGTGTGCTTCAGGACTTGTCAATTGGGAGGAGGATTGGTTCGTGGCATGAGAGAGGAGGCATGTACTATTTGGACAACCGAGTGACCCCTATTGGCTTGGTAGCAGATCAACCTGATCACGTTCTACTCTGGCATTGGCGCTTGGGTTATCCGTCGGTACAAAAGCTTCGGTCTGTAGTTTCTAGTATGTCTTATGTTTCTTCTTTAGATTGTGAGTCTTGTGAGTTAGGTAAGCATCACCGTATTACCTATCAGAGTCGAGTCAATAATCGCAGTAGTTTTGCATTTGAGTTAGTCCGCTCAGATGTCTGGGCTCCTAATCGTGTACCTTCCATTAAAGGTTTTGAATATTTTCTACTTTTTTTGATAACTTCTTTCGCATCACTTGGCTATTCTTGCTAAAAGAGAGGTCAGAAGTGTCTAAGGTTATTAAGCTTTTTCTAATGAGATAAAAAATCAATTTTCTACTTTCATTCGTATACTCGCACTGACAATACCTTGGAATATGTTAAAAATAATATGTCTACCTTTTGTTCCAAAATGAAATTATTCATCAGACATCTTGCTCTTATACATCCCAACAAAATGGAGTTGGTGAACGCAAATATATACACATTTTGTATGTCGCTAGGACCATGATGATACATATGAGTGTTCTCAAATATTTATGATCTGATGTTGTGTTAAATGCCTATCATCTAATTAATAGGATGCTCTCATCTATCCTTGATGGTAAAATTCATTTTTTTTTGCCTCTATCCTAATAAGAGTGTCTTTTCCATAACTCCACTTGTTTTTGACTGTACTTATTTTGTTCAAGACTTATCTCCTGGGTTAGATAAACTTTCTCCTCGATCTATGAAATGTGTTTTTGTTGGGTATTTTAGAACTCAAAAGGGATATCGGTGTTATAATTCTTCTACCAAGAAATATTTTGTGTCTGCAGATATGTTCTTTGGGTCTGTTCTATATGTCTCCCACAACATCTTGTTACTGCCTTTGAAACTATTCCTCTTTTACTGTCTATGTCATTGCCTACACCTGCTTCTGTTAATTCTTCGTCTGTGTTACTGGTAGACACTTCAGAGCCACCTGCGTCGAAAACAGTTTGAGATTTCAGATATATCTACACTTATCGTCAAAAGGTTCCTGCCTTTGAACCAGCTCTAACCAACCTCTCTCCAGTAAACGGTCCTCCTCTTCAACCATCAGTATCTCTCGCTGACCTTGATATCCTCATTGCCCTTCGCAAAGGTAATCAGTCGTGCACTAATCATCATATTTCAAAGTTTATTTTCTATGATCATCTTAACTCCACTTTTCATTAGTTTGCTTTATTCGTGTCTTCTGAGTATATACCTAGGTCTTGTGAGGAGGCTTTATTGATACCTACCTGGAAGCAGGCCATGGATGAGGAGATGGATGCTTTTGTTTTTTGAGAAACTCGGGAGTTAGTTTCGGCACCCACAAATGCTGTTGTTATAGGATGTCGCTGGGTCTATACCTTAAAGTTTCATCCAGATGGATCGGTGGATCGATATAAGGCCAGATTCGTGGACAAAGGTTACACTCAGATCTATGACATCGATTATTTTAAGACATTCTCGCTAGTTGCCCGAATGAATTCTATCAAGATTCTATTCTATGTTACTGTAACTTGTCATGGCCCTTGTTCCAGTTGGATGTAAATAATGCCTTCTTATATGGGGATCTTCAAGAGGAGGTGTATATGAAGCAACCTCCAGTTTATGTTGCTTAGGGGGAGATAAAGTATGTGGTTTTAAAAAGGCTATTTATGGCCGCAAGCAGAGCCTACGGGTGTGGTTTGAGAAGTTCAGCATTACCATCTTTGGCATTTGATTTTCATAGGTGTCACTTAGATCACTCTGTCTTCGTTCGGCATATAAAGTCTGGCATCGTAATTCTGACAGTATATGTTGATGATATTTTGCTAACTGACAGTGATTCAGTTGGGCTATTGGAGACCAAGGAGTATCTTAAGCGCCATTTTGTGACCAAGGATATGGGGAGGCCTAAATACTTACTGAGAATTGAAGTACACATCAAAAACATAGTGTACTTCTTTCTCAATGAAAGTATACTTTTAATCTTCTGGAGAAAACATGACTTTTAGGGTGCAAGCCTGCTAGCACTGCAATGGAAGTCAATGTGGACTTATGATTTGAGACAGTCAAACCTTGATGATCCATGAAGATATAGGAGATTGATTGAGAAGTTGATATATCTTACTGTTACTAGGCCAGATATAACTTTTATTGTTGGTGGCGAGAGGGTCTGAGTAGGTTTATGCATAAGCCCAGAGAGGCTAATTGGTCAGTTGCGCTAAGGATTTTGGCTTATATCAAAAGTTATCCAGGAAAAAGCTTGGTGTACTGGAAACATGAACATGTATGCATTTTTGAATCCTCTGAATCAGGTTATGCTGGTGACCGAGGAGACGAGAAGTCTACTATTGGATATTGTACTTTTGTTGGAAGAAATCTTGTGACTTGGAGGAGTAAAAATAAGATATTGTATCTCGCTCCAGTACAGAAGCAGAGTATAGAGCCATGACTCATACTGCATATGAGATGGTTTGGATAAAAAAAATCTACTGGTGGAGCTTGATTTTCAATAACTTGGACCAATGCCTATGCATTGTGATAATCAATATGCATCTATATTGCTCAGAATTCTGTATTTTATGAAAGAACCAAGCACATTGAGGTTGACTGTCATTTCGTCAGAGATGCTTGGACTAAGAAGGTGGTTACTTTTCAGTTCACACTTTTTTAGAAACAGTTAGCAGATCTTCTTACCAAATCTATCTCACCTCAGGTGTTTTCTAACTTATGTAACAAGTTGGGCATGTTAGATATCTATGCTCCAGCTTGATGGAGAGTATTAATTTAGATAACAAGCTAATTGGTTATTGGGTGTACGTTGCTCATAACTCAATACCTGTTTGTACTGTCTGTATATTGAGATGATCTCTCTAATAAGAATGCTTTCTAGGGTTTTATTTTTCTACACTTCCAATTCAAATTCAATGTTAGGCCATTCAAATTCAAAATCCACTGTGTTAGAGTTGATCTACATTGTTAAGAGTGCTTAAAAACAAAAATTCAATTATTTTGAATTTTTTTTGCTTATTCATTAAGTAGGCATAAAATAAACAAACAAAACAGTGAGGTGATTAGTTTAATGGTGTAGAATATTTGGTGTGTGGGGTTTTTTAAATGTTTAGATCATGATCAAATGGATGGATCGACAATTAAGTCATAGATCTAGGTAATATGCTACATTGATGCATGGACAAGAAAACTACAAAATACTTGATTTTTGATTTTTAGTTGTTTTAAATAATGTAGATCAACTTCAATGGAGTGAATCTTGTATTGAATGCCGTAACATTGAATTTGAGGGGAAGGATTCATGCTCAAACCCTTTCGGAAGTAGCCAAGTCTCTCTCTGAGAGAGAGACTTGTATCATTCCTAAAGCATTTGAGCCCGGATCCTTCCCACATAAATTCAACCCTCCGACATTCGAATACAAGATCTATTTCGTTGAAGTTAATCTATATTATTTCAAATATTTATAAACCAAAAATCAAGTGTTTTGAATACTTTTTGGCCATCCATCAAGTAGGAAAAATACGAACGGCCTAAATAGTGAGTTGGTTAGTTTAACGGTGTAGAACATTCGAAACCTAGTAGAAATTAGTTTGTAGGGGTTTTTAAAAGTTTAGATCATAATGAAATGGCCGGATCGAGAATTTGTATATCTAAAGACATAGATCTAATCAACTCACTATTTTCTGTCGTCCATTTTGCTTCGCTTGATGGATAGGTAAAAAGTATTAAAATACTTAATTTTTGATTTATAGATATTTGAAATAATATAAATCAACTTCAACGGAGTGGATCTTGTATTCGAATGTCGGAGGGTTGAATTTGAGTGAGAAGGATCCGGGCTCAAATCCTTTTGTAAGGACACATGTCTCTCTCTCTCTCTCTATATATATATATATATATATAAGTGCATTGATGCATTGCTATCCTCTGTATGATACACATGGGACATTTAACTTTTTGCGTTTGATTTTCTGGTGGACCTGTTTTTTCCCTGTGGCTGCCATAAAGTAATGTCGAATTATTCTTATTTCTCAGATACTACTCCACCAAGGAACAATCAACATGTCAAAGGATTTTTATTCGTCTGGATTTGCTCCTGGGGCTATTGCTTACTTTTCCTATGATCTACCAAAAGGTTACCCAAAATTTATTTGACCAACCTTCATTTTATGACAATGCTTCTCCCTTCCGCTTATTTCGTGCAATGGTTTCAATTGTAGAAACTAGTGATGGATGTCTTACATGCTGACAGTTTGTAATACAGTTTGTAATACAATACATAGCAAGACGTGAGTTTCATTACTGTTTAGGAATTTACTAGCCATTGGCCAAATGTTAGATCTTTTTATTAATTTACAGAGTCACTGCTGAAACTACTGCATTAGGCAATCGTAAAAGAGAATATTGAAAATCATAGGCATCAATTGGTGCATGAGAAGTATCTTGAAAATGACTAATCACTGGATCTCCACACCACCCCCCCCCCCCCCCCCCCCCCCCCCCCCCCCGGCGCCCCCCCGCTAAAAGAACTGTGGCCACTTGATATTTTGGGTAGGCTCTAACTATGACCAACTCATTACAAATATTAAACTAGGTGATAAACCGGGAATAAAAGTTTTAGTTTTCTAGATAAGGTTGCCAAGATCTTGATGCAAATGACATACAAATCCTATAGCATTATTGTCTGTAAGAGAGTTAATTCTTGCTTCACATCTTTTTTTGTCTGTAAAGTTGGAACGAGTAATGAGTTGAAGATAAGGTGATTAACTGATTTACGACTGCTGGTTACTATCAAATAATAGGCTCATGGAATGCCACGTTACTTCTTTGAACTCAATGCAAGGCTGTTCCTAGTGTTACTAGAATTCTGAAAGCAGGACCAAATGCTTTGCCAATTTATATTCTAAAGTTTGATTTAGTGCAAAATAAGTCACTTCCCAGAACAGCTTAACTGGAAAAAGAGTTCAAAGGTAGACCTCAATACTGTAACATCATGATAGTTCTATGCATTAAAGAAGCGATCTTTTGGACAATAGGATATAACAATATGGATATGGATACACCATGACATGGGTACAAACATATGTCAAATCCTAAAAGTTTAGGATACAGATACATTTTGGATATGGTGATAACAAATTAAACATGTGTGGTGTTGATATTCATCTTCTATAGCATGAATTTGTAAGGCTAGGACGGTTACAACAGAACAATATATTGGAAAATTTGAATATTTTCAAGTTACATATATTAATAGTTTCATGAACAATCTCACATTACTTACGGAAAAAGTGGACAATTTATGTAAATGTAATGCTACAAATTAAATAGACTTCTGAACTTTAATTTCTTAGTTTGGATAACACTCTGCTATTGTTTTGATATGTCTAGGATAAGTTGATACATCAAAAGGAATAGTCAACACGCATTGATCAAGTATTACATATTTTATACGGGACATCTCCAGTGTTGAAGTATCAATATCCTGTATGTTTAATGCCTTTACATATTATCCTGTATCCAAAACCATTTCTTTTAAAGTCCCCACTTTTTTTTTCCCTCTGTTTGTCTCTGCCGTCTTCTTTTTCCTTATATCTCTTCTTTCTTCATTTCTTTGTTGTTCAATCTTTTCCCCCTTTTGCTCTTCACTTCTTCAAATTTCTTCCTGATTTTTGCTATGCATGTTCTTCTTTCTATCTTCTTCTAATTCTTCCTTCTTTAGTTCATAAGTGACACTGACGCATATCCAGTGTTATGCCTAATTATGTTAAATAGGAATATAGTCTGTAGAACACTGTGATGTTCAGCAAGGCAATATTAACCTCTGAAGCGACCCTCAATCAGCTGATTTTCTAGTTTTTTTGCCACGCATAATCTTTTCGTTTTCTTTATTTCTTATTCTTCTTCCTCCTCTACCTGTCTTTGTTTTATATATAATATTACAAATTGAATGTTGCCTAATTATTTATGTTAATTAGGAATATAGCTTATACGGCACTGTGATTTTCATCAAGGGAAATCTCAATCACTTAAGTAACCCTTAGTCGGCTGGTCCAACTTCTTTGCTTTCTTTTTCTTTTTTCTTTTCCCCCTCTTCTAAATCTGTTTCTAAAAAACTGGTGCTACGTTTGAGAAAACTCAGGCCCGGCTCTTGGGCGGTTCGAGTGGTGCGACTGCACAGGGCCCCCCAATTTAGGGGACCCCGTAGTCAACCGTGTTAGTTAATTATTTTTATATAATCAAGGGCAGTTTCATTAAGTTATTTGTTGTGTATATAAATTGAGACAACCCAGAGCTTTCTGGGAGATGAAAGGTCAAAAGGGAGTGAGATTCTTCTCACCGTCGACTGGTCTCCTTCGCTTGTTTCTATCCAGTCGCATTCACTCGAATTATTCAAAGATTCGGGTAATGTTCGCTCGCTGCTGTCGAGCTTGCGTCCTCAATCTCGATAGTTTGATATGTTTCGATTCGATTTGTTGGTCTCATGATTGTTATTGTTTGCTGTATTTTGGAGAGTTATTCTTTATCTTGAATTTTATTTAGGTTTTCTAGTTTAGTAGGGTGCGGTCTTGATCAGTGGAAATGGAATGTGATAGAGCTCGAAATGCGATTTATCTATTTATTTTAGTATTTAGAGATTTATTCTTTTGATTTCTCATGGAAAAAGATTACACGCGAGTTCTTGTTCTTTTTTTATATTGTGCGTAAAATATTAGAATTTTACATGCAAGTTTTCGGTAACTTGAATTTACTATTGCAACAACTGGAATAAAATTTCAGCTTTGGGTGACAATTTATTCATTTGGACAAGAATACCCGTGGTTGCTCTAAAAGTAATAGGAAATTATAGAATATGGCGGGTAACATGGTCTATTTTCCCTGAACTTGTCCTGAATTTTTGATATTTTCATCCCAAAAATTCATGTAAAATGCCAATGGTTGATTTCTGCTTTGATTTGGGATATTGCCAATTGGGAGTAAATATTGAAATTTTCTGTAGAAAGTGACTTCCTTTTTGTTAATTATTATGTGCTTTTGAATGAGTAATTGTTTGATAAATTAATTTGCTGGATTTTCAGGTGGCAGCTTCTGGACTTTTGCTGGAATCATTTGTTTGGGTGTTTATCAACAAGGCATCTATCTGGCAGGGTTTTAGTCCTCGTTGTCTGATACGTCTAGATATTTTCTTTTTTTTTTCTTTCTTTAATTTTTTCATTCCTTTTACAGTTTTACAGGTAGGAGGAGAGAAGTCAATTTTTTTAACAGAATTCTCAAGCATCTCGCCCACTTGATTCAAGGCTTCAGAACAGGTCATATTGTTTTGATTCTTTTGACTTCTTTCAATTTGATTGTAATAATACTTGTTTTATTATATAAATGCCTCCTAAAAAGTACCCTTCTGGATCTGATAAATGCAAGAAAAAAAATGCTTTTTTGTTTTTAACACCATTGAGTTTCATAAGCATGTTAGATAGGATATCTTGAATTAATAAGAATGTTATTACAGTCAACACTTGCACAGATAAATTTTGCTTTAGGAATTCAAATTGTTATTAACTGATATTTTTTATAAGTATATAGAGAAGAGCTCTTGGTTCATGTTCATAGTATGTGACAATATTTTACGTTAACTGTCACAAGCTTACCACAACCCTCCTCCTTTATCCTGACTTGAGACAGGCAGTGAACGGTGCACTGGTAGAGTTCGTGAAAAGGAATTAAAAAAAAGAGAGAGTATTTTGACAAATTATTCAATGGTAGTTCTACTCAATACTTGGATGACCTTACCATTCAGTGCCAGGATATGAACCATAATTATATGAAAAATTAGCGAATTTGAAGTTAAAGAGGCCTTGAAGATGATTAAGTCAAGGAAAGCTGTTGGCCCGGATGGAATTCCTATTGAGGTATGGAGATGCTTAGAGAGGTGAGCGTGAGATGGCTGACAAACCTCTTTAACAAGATCTGGCTAACTAAAAAGATGCCAAATGTGTGGAGGAAGAGTACCTTAGTACCTCTCTATAAGAATAAGGGTGATATCCAAAGTTGTTCAAACTATCGTGGAATAAAACTCATGTGTCACACTATGAAGCTTTGGAAAAAAAATTGAACACAAGTTAAGGCAGAATGTTACAATATCAGAGAACTAGTTTGGGTTCATGCCGGGGCGATCAACAACAGAGGCTATTCATTTGCTTTATCAACTTATAGAGCGATTTCGAGTGAAGAAAAGAATTTGCATATTGTCTTTATTAATTTAGAAAAAGCTTATAATAAGGTGCCAAAAGAGGTATTATGGTGGACATTGATGAAAAAAGGAGTCCCTATCAATATATTCACATAATCAAGGACATGTACGATGGGGTAGCAGCAAATGTCAGAACTAGTGGAGGCATAATATGTAATTTTTCTATCACAATTAGATTGCATCAAGGATCTGCATTCAGTCCATTCTTATTTGTCATAGTGATGGATGAGCTTACTAGAGCTATTCAGG
Organism: Agave tequilana; assembly: GCA_038442645.1. Classification (NCBI taxonomy): domain Eukaryota; kingdom Viridiplantae; phylum Streptophyta; class Magnoliopsida; order Asparagales; family Asparagaceae; genus Agave; species Agave tequilana. The sequence continues at coordinate 148,874 of JAVJIF010032005.1, forward strand.
ATTAGATACCATAGTGTATGCTATTTGCTGATGATATTGTCCTAGGCGATAAGACGAGAGCTGGGGTAAATGTCAAATTGGAGTTATTAAGGCAAACTCTAGAATCTCGAGGTTTTAGATTAAGTAGGGCCAAAACAGTATATTAAGTGTAAATTCAGTAAACAGAAAATCCGAGATTATAATATTGTGGGACTAGATGGACAAGATATATCGATAATCAGTTATTTTAAGTACTTGAGTTCTATTATCTAAAAGGATGGGAGGTCGATTGTGATGTCAACCATAAGATCCAAGCCGGCTGGTTGAAATGGAGGAGTGCAATAGGAGTTTTATATGATCGTAACATTCCGTTATGGCTGAAGGAAAAGTTTTATCGGACTGCTATTAGGCCAGCTTTGTTATATGGTACAGAATGTTAGGCTGTAAAGAGACAGCATGTCCAAAAAATGAGTGTAGCAGAGATGCGCATGTTTCGTTGGATGTGTGGTAACACGCGGAGAGATAAGGTGAGAAATGAGGATATTCGTACTAAGATAGGTGTAGCCTCTATAGAAGAGAAGATGAGAGAAAATCGTCTATGATGGTTTGCTAATGTGCAACGTAGACTTACAGATACGCCAATCCAGCGAGTAGAGCGTATCAATTTAGGGCAAGTTAAAAGAGCGCAAGGGAGATCGAAGAAAACATGGATGGAGGTAATACGACAAGATATAGAGGCTAACAGTCTTAGTGAAGGCATATTGCTCGATAGGAATGAGTGGAGAAAGTTCATCCATGTGCCCGATCTCGCGTAATTCTCTTTTGGTTCATGTAGCCTACCCCAAATACTTGGGACAAATGAGTTAGTTGTTGTTGTATAGAGAAGAGCTCTATGTTCACTTTTCGCACAAGGCCCTTTAAATCTCAGAACCGGCCCTAGCAAAGTTTCTAACATTCCTCCAGTATTCGATGAAAATCATCTAAATATAAGAATTTCATCTCCAGTATATTATGTTCTATATTTTTATCTTGATTCACAATGCAAATTGGTTTTTTGAATAATTTTTTTTCCTGATTCTATGGAATAGAATCCCGTCTTGTGAAATTTGTTTTTGTCTCTACCTAATTGCGTCTCTGAGAGAAATGTTTAAATCAGAATAATAAGAATGGGAAAAGAATTGTCATTCCTCAGCGCTGTGGGCTATGAGACCTTTCTTTGTCTTATAGAAGAATTTCAATTCTAAAACCTACTCGTTTTATGCTTACTGAATCCTGCCTGGAATTTTCCAATATTTTTTACAAATACATTTTCGTTCCGTTTACCTTATTTGGTTTCCCCACCTTACTAGAATTCATCAATATTATATTCTTTTGAAGGTTAAAATAAGTGTATTAACAATTCCTACAAATTATAGAATTTACAAGCATGTCCAGATTCATCATTCTCATGTTAGTTAGCTTTATTTTAATGGGAGATCAGGTTTTACACATTCTTTGGCGCCTTATTTACAGGCCTGCTTATGACTTCTATTTTAACATTGATTTGTAAAACCACAGCGATTATTTTGCTCCATGCAATGCTCTGTGTTCTGAGACAGCAATATGTAAGGACCTTTTGTCATTTCAACTATTCATTTTTTTGTGAACAGATGCAGATGGTGCCGATGCAAATCTATGCCCCTACCTCCAAATGAAATCCTATCATTAAATGAATTGTTCGTCAAACCTGACCAAAATGACCTTGCCAAGCCTGAACCAGAGCTTGGTAGGGTACTCAACCCTACTCCTGAGCCAAAGCCTGTCATCAAGAAGACAACAAAGCCGAAATGGTTTAAACTATAAGTTCCACCAAGGTGCGTTTTCACTTGGACTGTGTCTTTGCAATGGTTTGTACATTGAAACTGTGAAACTGATCTTGTTATAGTTGTTAGGATTTTGTCTTGTTTTTCAAGAGGAGATGATGATCCAAGAAAATCTAATTGAGTTGAAAAAGACGATGACTTGAAGGAGAAGAAGCAAATCAAGGTGAAACAATTTCCTTAGGCGATTGCGAGTTTCTTTTTTCATGAGCAGTATGAATAAGATCCAATTCCTATTGAATAATGAAGATTTGTTTGTAAAGATTAAAGGGCCTCGAATCCTTCTAGATCAAGGAGATCAACTCCTAAAAGGGATTGATCAAGATTCTTCAAGCTTCAGCATCCAATGACCAGATAATCTCATAATCCAAATAGAATTTGTATTTTAAAATCCTATAAATAAAGGTTGTAATACAGCATTGTAAATTGGAGCAGAGGACAAAATAAAGTTATGGTGAACAACAATGTAAGATTCTAAAAAGCCAAGAAGGCCCCACAAAGTCAAGAAAGAGAGCAAGGTGAATGTGCATAGACAGAATGTATACTCTTGTAATCTAGACGTAAATTCAAGGAGAAAGTGAATACTCTTGTGTCATCAAAAAAGAAGTTAGATCTCTTTGTATCAGCTTTATTAATAAAGCTCTCTCTCAAGTTCTCTTCCCGTGGACGTAGGTCAAGTTTGGACCGAAGCACATTAATTGTGTGATTTTCTTCTTGTATCTTTTAATATTCATCTTGTGTGCTTGAGGTAATCGATCTCATGGCGTGCTTGAGGTCGTCGGTGGAGATCTCGTATATTCCAACTATTGGTATCATAGTAAGTATGATATCCCGGGTTATGCACGCAACAATTGGTATCAGAGGATATCAATTTTATTTTCAACAAATGGTATCAGAGCTGATGGTATTCATTCAAGACTGTGCTCTAGATGAAGAAAAGATGTCAAGTCGATGGAGTCGGCGGAGGCATCAAGATGAAAAAGACAATAAGAAAGTTCAAATTTATTCTAAGGTAAAAATCGATGACTTTTGGAGTATATTGATCAAGGTGGAGTCGTCAAGGCTCAATGATACTCAAATTTGAACACAGTAGACGCGGAGGCGATGATCGGATCATCGCCAATGACGGACGGCAAGACGGGCTCGATGAGCTCACAGAGGCATCACACAAGGCATCTCATGGAGGCTAGCTGCGACAGCAAGTCAAAGGAAAAACAACGGAGGGTGATGAAGAAGATCAATGGACGAGATTGATCGGAAGGTAGATCATACAATCGTAGTCGGATTCAAACGTCTAGGTTTAAAACCTATGTTTTCAGTATTCTGGATGCAATGGTGGGTGCAGATCGAGAAATTTCAATATCTGGTACAGGTTCTTTACAGATCGGTCAAAGAATCGACAGAGATCACAGTCAAAGTTACAACAGGCTAGTCATGACACGGTGAGATCATTACAGGTATTGGTGGATCTATCAGGTTTGAAGATCATCAATAGTAGGACAATAGATCTGACTAACATCAATGCATTGGTGGATGGCAGCCCTGATTAATGGTAAGAAGACCATGATAGTGTGTGGTGGGAAGGCCCGATAAAACCGCAATTATGTGAAGACGGTAAGTCTTAAGGTTAAAACATCGATAGAAGGTGGACCATCACCAAGTGATCGGTGGAAGACCATGGCACGACAAGTCCTTGATAATGTTCGTGTAAAGTTGGTAAGACCATGGCAGAATTAGAGGCGGTTGCCTCAAGACCGGTGAGGACTCATGGCCGGGAAGATGCCACAAAGCGGAATTAGCTGGTGATGACAGTGATGAAATGCAAGCTAGAAACTAGGTCAGCGAGTTTCAATGAAAAAACTTGAAGGTAGCTCACTACGAGGTGGAGCTTCAAGGAAAACTGTAATGAGCTTAAGAGTTGCGGGACGACTACAGAAAAGGTGCATTCAAGCGAGCTTCGAGATGACTCAAGGCATGGCAATGAATCCGCCAAAGACACCCGGGAGAGATGGCAAGATTAAAGGCTTCACGATATGGTTACAACTAAGGAAAGAGTTAAGGTGATGAGGACATCACGCAGTTCTTTATCTTTTCATGCCTTAGCTTATTCGGGAGATTTAGTATTTTGTTTCAGCTTTATTTTAGTAGGTATTTTAGCTTTATTTGTGTTCCTTTGTAGGCGTTTAGTACCACATCGGTTATTTCCCCGTACTCCTCTTTTGTAAAGCCTATATAAGGCCCCTTAAACTATTTGGGATGATTATTGAATGATTAAAAATTTCCACAAATTATCTGAGTAATTCTTGAGTCTCTTTTGCTCTCGAGTTTTGGGTGAGAAGCCCGTGCAAGGGGTGGAAACCCAACTTTTATCTTTTCCTCAGTTTAAATCTCGGTTACGATTTGAATGTGATTGCGATCCAGGTGGTTTTACATCATTTTGGTATCAGAGCACCGGTTTTCAATCCCCTTCAAATATTATCTTTTCTAAATTTTTCTTCCAATTTCCAAAACCCTAGATCTATATTTCAAAAAAACCCTAGATTTATATTCCAGATTCATTCAAAAAAAGAAAAAAAAGAAAAAAAAAGAAAAAGAAGAGAGATTACACTGTTTCAAAAAAAAATTACAGTGAAAAAAAAAATTCTCATCGAAAAATCCCTGGGAAATTTGAAGCTTGCACTGTTCATCTTCTCAAGCGCCACCGCCTCTGATCTACACCAACGCCCCACATTCCATCGACGACGACGCCGTCCACTTCCAACAAGGCCACCGCCGACTCCTTCCTTGTTGACAAGATCCACGTCTTCATCGACGCCCAGATCGACGACAGATCTCGACGACTTCATCAAACTGAAACGCTCCCGTGAGCACTCGCCCGCCCTGTTCGACGCCGCCATCCAATCCAAACAGCGCCTCGAGCTCTTTTTCAAAGGCGACTCCGACGACCAGATCCCCTTCCCACTCTCTTCGCACTCCCGAGCAACAGAGCCTTCGCCGACACCCGTACATCGTCGCCACCTGCCCTCGCCGTAATCCCCGCCACCTGCCCTCGCCGGCAAGCATCACCAACACGGTCCTCGACATCGCCCACATCCTCATCACCTCTCCACCGTTGATCTTCTTCGTCGTTCGGGCCTTGAAACCACCGCCGAGAATCTAACACCGTTGCCGCCGCCGCTGCCCCAGGTTGCCATCCCCGCCGCCTTCGCTGCCAACAAAGCTCGACAAGGCCAATCGAGGCCCCAACTTCACCGCCGCAGCACCACCTTCCACCGCCACCAGCAACACAACCAAAACCAACTCCGACGAAGATTTCGACTGCCGCCGGCAATCATCACGCGCTCTTCCCTTCGCCGTTAGAAATTCCTCCAACGGACCATCTTCTTCCGTTACCAGAGCTCCATCGGAGGTCGAAAGGTCATCGTGAAGCACCGTCGGAGTTTCCAGAGGTTCAATTCGACGTCGACGGAGCAGATCCGGTGACGCCAGTCCAAAATCCAGTGAGGCCTTCTCTCTTCTCCGGCCACAGGACCTCGTCGTCCTCATCAGACCTTCGCGACACGAATTTCTTCTCCTGTGCTTCGATCAGAGCGTGTAATACCCCGTTCCCGGAATACGTACTTAGTTGCGTATTCAGATTTTCGATCGTATTTTTTCGATTTGTTTCCTGCATTTATTCTGTATTATGAATTCCTTATATGATTGTTTTATTTTGGATTTGGATTCGTGGACTCGGAGTCAGCCCTAGTCTGAACCGAAGGCCCGATCATAGTATATTATTCGATTTAGTCTTTCTGATGTGTAGATTTGACCGATTTCAGTTTCAAATATTATTTTCCAATATATTAGATTTTCCATGATTTTTTAGATTTTTCTTGAATTAAATTGAATTTCTTCAAAACCGGTGTCGGCCAGTGCCGCTGACCGATTCTGGATTTTTAATTCTCAAACAGTTTGGAATTTCATGATGGTCCTTTCGGCTTTATTCCTTAGAATCATATTTTCTACCTACATTCTTTTTCTGAGGATTTTATGATTTTATGAAAATTCCATCGGAGTCGGTAGGTAACTGATTCCGGGATTTTTAGTTTTAAAACTATAAAGCATTTCTTAAAACGGATTTCACTATGAGTCTTCATATATTATTATTGATTTTTGGTAAAATTTGCGAGTCGTTCCGAGATACTTGAATTTCGGACGATTTCGGTATTTTCCGAAATGTTTTCCGTATACTCGGCTTAAACCCGGGAACTTGTCTTTTCAATATTTTTATTTTCTAAGTCCAAAGAAAATCTTCTCTTTATAAATTTCTTTTCCTTTTTCCTTTCTCCTTATTTCTTTCCTTCCTCCACAAGCCAAAAGATTTCCAATTTTCCAAAATCCAATCTTTCCATAATTCCATTTCTTCCACACACTTCCACAATAAATATCTCTCTTTCTCTCTCTCCACTTGGCCGGCCATGATTGGCCAAAGAGGACACCTCACCCCTCACCTTGGCAAACCCCTATTGGTCAAGAGACACCTCATGCTTCCCATCTTACACAAAACCCCCTCTCTTCCATCTCAATTACAACTCCTTTACAAATCCAAATCCCATATATACATTTCCTTTTCATTTCATCCCCTTTCTTTCACTTCTCTTCACCAAGAGCCAAACCCTAACCTCCACCAAATTCCTCTTCATCTCCATCACCACAACCACCACTCCACAACATCAAGGTCTTAATCTTCAACCTCAACTCCTTCTTTTGGGTTGGATCGTAGTTTTCTTCGTCGGAGATATCGCCGTGGATCGTATTGTCGACCTCGATCTCTTCGAACTCGTGGAGCTTCGATTAAACCGATCTAAGTGAGTATTTTTACTCACCAAGACTTGTTTCATTCTTAGTATACTTGTCTCTTCATATCTTGTGTAATATGTCATCAAAATCATATTTTTAGACCATCAAACCCAACCACCAGATTCTGTTCTGTACGCTGTTTTTGACCACGATTAGTCGACTTGACCTAGGGCCTAGTCGACTAACCCATCTGTTATTGAAACGTAGCTTTTTCTAGAAACACAGTTTTAGTCGACTAGACCAATTTACCAGTCGACTAGAGAACCTTAGTCGACTACACTCTTGACCCTAGTCGACTAACTTTTCCTGAACCAAACCTTAACTCTCTGTATCACAGTATTAGTCGACTTAGCCTAACTATCAGTCGACTTGTCATGTCTGTTAGTTGACTACCCCTATGACCCTAGTCGACTAACTTTTCCTGAATCAGAAACCCAACTCTCTGGTGCACAGTTTTAGTCGACTATACCAGACTGTTAGTCGACTAACCCCTCTATTAGTCGACTACTCCCTTGACCCTAGTCGACTAATCTCAGCTGTCTGTTATAGTTGTTTACCTTCTTAACTTTAGATCTTATACTTGGTTCATGTATTTGTATCTTGTACTTCATGACTCTTTATTTGATGTATATCACCTCTAGTCACTTCATATTTCTATGTTTATGTATTGCCATGCAACTGCTTGTTTCATTCTTACACTTGCACCATGCCTGTGATATTCTTACTCCTTTATCGTATACCATGCGTGGCAGACCCTTCGTGGTCGTTGAATTCTGTGTCGCTTCTATGTTTCCACTTGCCATGTCATTACTTCAGACTTGTCAGTTACATGCTTCCATTTAACACATGTATATCACTTGATATCTGATGTGTTATCATCTGACCACTTACATGTTATCAGTTAGTAAGACCCTCTTGTTATGTCATGACTGACCCGGACTATTATTAATCTCTTGTTATGTTTGGTTGTTTGTTAAATATCATCATCCTGTCATGCTATCACTTTACACCCAGCATGATATACTTGACTTTATGATTATCTTGTTTACGGGAATCCTGTCTTGTTATTCTGCAAGGAACTAAGTGCCACACCACACGGTGGGGGCCACCTCTAACAAAGTGCCACATGGAACAAGTGCCACACCACACGGTGGGGGCCACCTCTTGAATCTGTGGGGGCCACCTCTTGAATCTGTTGGGCTATTCTTGTTATGTCCAGTTATTCCCGTAATTGATAATTATGTAATAAGCTACAACTTGTACGGGGAATGGGAGGAAGTGATGGATGCCGGAATGATACTTGCTTATAGTAATGGAATAAAATATTGACGTCTCGTGTGAGTGGGACTTTGGGCCCACAGAAGATTCGTGTGAGGGGGACTTTGGGCCTCCAAACTGGTTCCAGGTGTATGGAAACTACTATAAGAAGAGTTATCAGTTCTCCATCGGCTTCCGGTAACATCCTCGGATAGCTTATATATGGATGTATGTGAGTTGGGATATATACCGAGACACATACCTAGATATATGGGTTAGACGAGTAATAATAATAAGTGATACCCGTTATGGATCTTGTTATGATTCTTGATATTCCGGTTATGATTCATGTTTCTTGTTATGATTCCAATCATGATTCTAGATTATGTTTCCAGTTGTGACACTTATTATGATTTCCGTTATTCCAGTTATATTTCCAGTATGATTCTTAGTATTCTTGTTATATATTCCTGTTTGACTTTCATATGATTTGCAACTCTGATTCTATACGCTTGGATTTCTGTGGC